>JAGGNH010000087.1:0-226125 GCA_026586065.1 Dioscorea zingiberensis | reverse complement strand
TTAAATAACTATTCTACTAAGTAAGAATACTTGGCCAAAAGTGAATTTGTCCAAAGAGTTGAATAATATCCATGATATATATCCCTCAACTTAAAAACCATTATATCTCAGCCTCTCGGTATTATAGTTCTCTTAAGGAATTTAAGAACCTAGTATTGCTTGAAGTTTAGGTTGCTTGTATGCCTACCGAATTTAGTCGCAATGTAAGCAATACCGGATCTAGTTTTGTTAAACAAGTACATGATAAATCCTATGATTTGTGCAAATCATCTTGCTCTATAAGGTGTAATAATAGGTTTGTAATCAAAATAACAAAACTTCTCTAACATTTTCTTAGTATAATTTTGTTGTGATAATATAATACTAGAATCAAAACCTAATGAATTTAATGTCTAAAATCACATTTGTTTCTCCTAAGTTTCTTTTTATGTCAAATTTGCTAGATAGGATTCTTAATATCATCAATCAAAATGCATATCAACATCGAGACCATAGTAGATAATGGTGGAATCAAACTTAACATGCCATCGCTTAGGAGCTTGCTTTAGTTTGTTACAGTAGATTTTACACGCTTACAAACCTTATGCTCTTGTCCCCGAGACAACAAAGTTTTCAAGCCGCTTCATATACATATCTTCCTCCAAATTACCATTTATAAAGACAACCTTGACATCCAATTGATGTATCTTAAGTTTAAACACATAAGTAAGTACAATCAGTGGTCCTAATAATAACAACGCTGGATAACGAGAAAGTGAGTAGGTATTAAAGTAATCTAACCCTTCTTTCTCGCTTAAACCCCTTTGGCTACTAATATGGCCTTGAACTTCTCTATGGATCCATCAAGCATAGGTTTCTCTCTATCCTATCTCTTACTCCTAAATTCTTGTAGAGGTTTAGGAATAGCAAGTATCAAGGACCATAGGATAGGAGCAATATAAGAAGGATCATACCATTAAGTGAAAAATATACTCAAAGTAACTACCTTATCTAGCTTCAATAATGGTGTTATTAGCAAATTCCACTCACCTTTGACATTGTTCTCTAGAGCATAACCTACAAACACAAGAGATCAATAGTTTTTGTTCAATCTTTCTAACCCTCGTGTTCCCCGAATCTTCACCTTGGTCAGACACCTCCACACTTTGAAGTAGTTGGGATGATATATTATTTTCTTCTAAAGTCATAGGGTGTTACATTACTACCCTTAAAAGGAACCCTATTCAATATAAAATAGGCAAAGAGTTAGTCCTCTCCCATACTCGCTCACCCCCCACAAGTTCTTAGGTACTCCAAAATTTAAGAGCATAAAATTAACTATATCCATTAAGGTTTTGTTTTTTTTTCCTTTTATCTGCCCTATTGGAACTTTGGAGTTTGGGATTTGGTGAATAATGTTATTCTCTTCATAAAACTAAGTTATAGTATGAGAGGTGTACTTACCATCTTGACCAGATCTAAGGGTCTTAATGGATTTTCCTAACGGGTTTTCAACTACAACTTTATAAATCATGAATTAGAGCAATCATCTATAAATCATCTATGAAGGTTAGGAAATATTTGTTACCAACTCCAAAGGTGAATTCTTATTAATGTCACTATGAATCAATTTAAGTAAATCAGAGTTCCTAGTAAGACTTCCTAATGGATATCCCTAATTAGTTTTTAACTTGAGCTTTATAAATCATGAATTTGTTGAGAACTTCATCTTTAGTTTTAATCAAGTAAATATAATAGTATATAGAGTGATCATTTTTAAAGATTATGAAATATTTGTTAATAGCTATGGTGTGAGTTTCTATTAATGTCAATGGCTAGAGTAAATCAAAGTTCTTATTGATGTGTTAGAAAGGCTTTTTAGCTATGAAGCACGCACTCAAAGCGAGAATCCGCGTGCGAGGATTCATTATTTTCCGTAAACTAGGATACTAAAAGTGCCATAGGATACCTATATATATTAAAAAATTATAAAAAAAAAAGAAATTCAAACACAAAAACTATACAAATGCAAGAAAAATATATCATCTATATATATCAAAAATCAAGTTCGCAATCCAACAAAATATATTATTGTTTTGTAGAAATTAAGTTTACATAACAAATAGCTTTCAATTTCACTGGCCTTTGCCATCATCAAATGTAATATCATAGCTTCCATCTCCTCGCTCACAAGAGACAAACTTGCAACTTCAAGAACACCGCACCCTAATGAATCCCAATTATAACCACCAATATCCCACATCTTGCTTCCTTGTTTATATTCTTCACTCTTCCTTGATAAGAGACAGAGAGTATGAACACCAAATCTTCTTACTTTTGGGAAGGATTTTGTTTCTTCCGATAAAAGTGAATAAACCATAAGTAGTACTCCAATTTCTTTCACAACTTGAAGAACATGGCTGCCCTAAAAGTTTTAAAGCTAGAGTTTGCATCCGCGGGTACGGAAGTTCCATATGTTATCCACCAAAGTTTTGGATCCAAAGTCCAAATGTTACTCCTAAGCTATCAAATGAATCAAAAGGACTCCATACATCACTTCTAAAACCTTTGCAAACTCCTCGATATAGCTTTTATTCCTCTCCCTCCAAATAGGGAAAATATTGTCTCATGTATTTATTCCTTTCAATTGAAATTTCATCATCCCTTTATGAGGAGGCATCCGACCTTGCCCTTCATTAATCCACTCTAAAGTATAGTACCTAGAGGATTTAAAGAAATATCATATATTTGTTCTTACAAATAAAAATAATTAAATTAAAAAGAAACATTTTAAAGAAACAGACAATTAAATCAAATTTACCTTGGATTTAATGAATGCGCCACACAGCAGAGGTGTGCAACTTTTAGTCCACCGCATCCACGCAAAGCACATCATAAACTATATTATTAAGGGGTAAACGATTACCGACGGTCACTAAACTATGTGTGGGTTCCTATTTTGATCATTTAACTATAAAATTTCAATCGATTCTTTAACTTATTATTCTCTTCCAATTAGGTCATTATGGCCTATCGCTAAGCACGGTAAGCCAATGTGGCAAGCCACATCAGAGTTAAAATTGGGTAAACGATATAAATAGTCACTAAACTATGTGTGAGTTCTTATTTTTGTCACTCAACTAAAACAATTTCTTATAGTTCATTCCCTCGTGAAAATGCCTCATTATTCGTAGAAAGTTAATAAGTTAATAAAATGCTCATCTCTAGATGTTTTGAAATTAATGTTGATTTACATTTAGCTTCTCAAACCATCAGAGAAATAGAATATACATTTTTTTTTTCTCATTTCAACATTAAGTTATCAAAATCAATGAATCAACCCTCTATTTCATATAGTTTTTTGGCCAAGGATTTCACATGAGATGTTCTCCAAAACCATTAAATTCAATTTGGACTATGGCTCTAGTGAAGAGATCTAAGAACCAACGGAAAGGCCATGACGGGACAACGAACTGGGCTCAAGTGAAAAGGCGAAAGAAAGGAAAATGGGGAAAGAAATGAGCATTTTATTAACTTATTAACTATTACAAAACAAAAACAATGAGCATTTTATAGGAATGAACCACACAAAAAAAAAAAAAATAGTTGAGTAACCAAAATAGGAACTCGTGACGTAGTTTGTTTAATGATCCTGCCATTTACCCAACCTTTGGTTGTGACGCGGCTTTGCCACGCCACCTGCTGCTAACGCCTAGGCTATAGTGACCTAATTGGAAGAGAATAATAAGTTAAGAGAGTCAAGTGAAATTTTTTATAGTTGAGTGACCAAAATAGGAACTCAAGCGACATTAGTTTAGTGACCATCTACGCCGCTTACCCTATTATTAAATGGTGAAGTCGCTGTAGACTCTAGGCTCTCATGCCTAAATATTATAGCTCTAACCTCGCCAATCATGAAGTCCCACATATCATAAAACCGTATGAAGTATAGGTTTGTCTGCTTCACAAAACCAAGCATGTCATAGATAGGCTTTTATGAATCAATGTAATCCACTCTTTATCTTACCATACATCATTCAAAATATATTCTTTCATAGTTTGAGCTTTTTATACATCATCATCATCCCCTGTAAGAACTTCATTCATCACTAAGAACCATAGTCTAAAAGACCTCGCTTATAAGTTTCCGTACCAAGCTTGAGTATCACTTCACTTCATAGTAGATGCAAATCTCGTGACGCCTTTACCAGTAAGCAATTTAAGAGGCACAAAAGTGTTAGAACCTTGAGATCTTGAGCAAAAGGCCCTTCCCTCAAATGAGAATTCCCCTTCATATATATCCAATACAAGTCGATTTTCACCCTTGAAAATAGGTTACAAATCAGCCTAAAAAATAGCCTACATCTAGTATATCCTAGTTAAGGAAAGAATAAAAAGATTTACAAATATAGAAGATTGCTATTAGTATATAATCACCGAATCACGATTTTAAATGGCTACAAATTGCATTACCACAAGATTGAATCTCACTGATTTGCCGATTTTTCTCAATAATTAATTCTTTTGATATCCCCATCAAATTGATGCGGTAAATCGACAAGCATCAATTTTATAACAAGGAAATGATGGCGTTGGCGTGTCATGGATTTGGTGAAGATATCCGCAACTGAGATTAGTGGAGACATGCTGGAAGGGGTGATAACCTCAAGGGCGTCATAGGCCTCTACGGATGAGTGACAGCCAACCTCTATATGCTTCGCGGCGCTCATGGTAAAATGTGGTTGGCGCTGCGAATTTGACGGCACTAGTGTTGTCCAAGATGTAGGGAGTAGGTTGAATTTGGGAAAACTAAGCTCAGAAGGAGACCACGCGAAACCAAATGATCTCGTGAGTACGCAGTTGCATATGGCTCCTCTGCCTCAGCTTGATGATTTGGGAGACGCGAGTCCCGCTTCTTGCATTTCCAAGAGATAAGTGCATCACCCAGAACATACACCATCCAAGAGTAGATTTCCTTGTGTCGGCAAAGTACCGCCCAATCAAAGATCACCGTAGGTTGTAGCCGGAGCGTAGAAACTGTAAGGAAAAATAAGCCACCACTAGGTGTGCCAAGAATGAAGCTTAGCAATGATACGCCGAATCCTGCATAAATGGAGATGCTGAGGGGCTTGTATGAACTTGCCGACGGTGTGGACAAAGATAAGAGATGTCCACGCCGTGGTGGATAGTGAGAGATAGATAAGACTACCAACCAAATTTCATAGAAAGTAGGATCCTCAAGTAGCTCTCCTTCACATGCTTACGATACTTCACATTAAGTTCCATAGGGGTGCCAATGTAAGTATTATTTGTGAGTCCGCTAATCAACAAGATCCCAATATACTTGTGTTGATTCAAAAGATACCTTGGGGCCGAGTAATGCACTTCTAACCCCAAGAAGTAGGTGAGCTGGCCAAGGTCTTTCATGTGGAAAGTAGAATGTAGTAATTGTTGAATCTCGAGAGATGCCCTCCATATCGGAATTCAAAGAATAAATCTATGTCATCCACATAAACAAGAAGAATAACTATGCCCTTGGATGTCCCATGTAGAAAAGGGAGGAGTCATCACTGACTCGGTTTAAGGAAAAGCCAAGGAGAGTGGATCCAAACTTTTCAAACCATACTCGTGGTGCCCGCTTCCAAACCATACAAAGACCGCTTTAGTTTGCAAACATCATTAGCGAGGAAGTAGGCATACCGTAGGGAAGTTTCATGTAAACGCCCTCCTTGAGATCACCGTAGGAATGCGCTCTTAACATCCATTTGCTTTAAAGCCCATGATTGAGATGCAAAGAAGAGCTAGTAATGGTGCGACATTGTGCTGGACATCTTAGCTACCGCTGCCAAGGTTTCCCATCATAATCTAGGCCATACTCTTGCTTGTTGCCAAAACCACCAACCGAGCCTTGTGACGGCCCATGGATCCATCGAATGAAGCTTGATAGAAAACACAAACTTACCGCTAAGGGGTTTCTTATAGTTGGAGGACATCAACAACATCCCAAGTCCGATTTTCTTCAAGTGCTAGAAGTTCTCGCTTCAATAGCTTTCCGCCAACATTCATGCTCCATTGCCCGCTTATAAGATGAAGGAATAGAAATAGAAGACAAGGTAGCCGTGGAAGGATAATGGAGGAGTGAAACCAAACCTATCTCGGAGGTTTATGAACCCGAAAGTAATCAAGGCTTCGGAGAGGAGCAAAAGTGCTTGCCGAAATGTAATCAACAAGAGGGAATGAACTGGAGGGGGCTCAAGAGGTGTGGGAAGTTTGATTTGTTGTGGAGGAGCCGCTGCTGATACACTAAAAGAGGCTTAGAAGGTACAGAATCTGCAGGAGAGTTAGTATACAAAGGAATAATAAAAAATGAAGGAGAAATAGAATCGTGGTAAGTGGAGAAAAAATATTTGTTTTCAAGAAAGATCACATTTCTAGAAACCTGGATACGATGCAGATTTGGATCATAGCAAAGAAAACCTTTATGGTGTATAGAATATCCTAGAAAGGCACATTGACCGATTGAGCCGTGGAGTTTTGTGCCGCTCGTGGTGCGTGAAGATGAACATATAGCACACACAACCAAATGTAATGGTTAAGGTTAGAATAATTTGGAGTGTGACCAAATAAGCTGCAGTGTAAGGGAGAGACGTGGTTTAATGAGGGAGAAGGCAACTGCTGATGAGGTGGGACAAAGAAGTGGAGAGAGCTTCACACCAAAAATCGTGAGGGCAATACATGATTCTAAAAAAAAGGGCGCGTAACAAACATCGAAGGTGCCGCTTTTTTCTTCTCGCCACCCCATTTTGTTGAGGAGTTGAAGGACAAGACCGCTGAGAGATTATACCATTAGTGTGCGTAAATTCCCTAAAACAAAATGAGAGAGACATGTACTCTCCCCATTGTCCGTAATCTTAAGGATTTTAATGTTGGCGTAAAATTGGGTTTGGATATAAGCATGAAAAAAGCTTGAAAACAAAAATACTTCATCTTTAGAATGCAAGAAATAAATCCACGTGAAACGACTATAGTCATCAATAAAAGTGACGTAAGTACTTTGTAATTAGCATGAGAAGTAACAAAGCGCCATACCCTACACATCACTATGTATCATAGCAAAAGGTCGGACTACTTTTGGTGTATGAATGGGAAATGGTAGAGTTTTACTTTTGCTAAGTCGACAAGAATTGCAATCAAATTGAACAACACTAAGAGATGGTAGCTCTTTATTCCCCAATAAGCCAATTTAGCAAATCATGAAGCTACATTAGAGTTTGGATGTCCAAGACGCTTATGCCATGCCTCGTATATAATCAACATGAGCGGTAATTACAAGTGACAAAAGGCAAAGAAAAACATGGATATAAAGGAAATTGATAGGAAAAGCCGCCCTACTTTCTTTAGGCCCCTCGCTATCATTTTCCCCGACCGCTGATCCCGCGACAACACAAATCCGCATTTTGAGAATTCAACTTTACAATCATTGTCAACCAATTAAATCCAAATGTAAAACAAGATTAGTGGTAAGACCAGTGAGAGACAAAGACATTGGTTAAAGAAGGAGAAACATCACCAATGGCCGTGATAGGTAAATGGTTGCCACGCTAAGTATGGATCTTGAGATTTCCAGAATATTTATTTATATTGGTAAGGAGATGAGCATTGTTTGTCATGTGATGGGAAGCCCCGGAATCAAAGTACCAAGGAGATGATGTAGAGAAGGGCTTACCTGAGAGTCTTAAAGCAGAGAATGCAGAAATGATCATTTGTTGGATCATTTCAGGGGTCACTGGTGGAACAGGAGCAGGAGCAGGAGCATTTTGTATTAGAGGTTCTATATTCACAGTAATCCACTGTGACCGTAAAAATCAACAGAGGCAAGATATGCCGCTCCAGATTTCTGGGAGGCCTGGATAGGGCATTCCTTGATAATATGGCCATCCTTTTGCAAAAGAGGTTACGTAATTTTTGAGACATTTGAAGCAAAATGACCAAATCCTTTGCAACAAAAGCAATCAAATGCTCATGTCCCTTCCTCTTGTCTTGACTTCAGTGCCGCATACGCCTACAGAACAGAAATGGATCTACGCTTGTTCCATGGTGGTTTGAGTGAGAAGGCGCTTGTTCCTCACGTAAACAAATCATTGAGGCATGCATCTAAGGAAGGGACCGGTTCTCATTCATAAGATTAGATCTAGTGCCTTCAAATTCGTGATCTTAATTTCATAAGAAATTGATCCCTCTTGGTAGTTTCATGGACAAGTTGTACGTAACTAAGACCTTCGTGAGGTAAGGTAGCATAGACTATAAAGATATTCTGCCCAAAGATTCATGAAGGTAGAGTAAAACTCAGAGATAGAAAGACTGTCCTGTTCGAGATTGGCCAAGTCATGTTCAAGTTGGAACCGACCAGCAGTGTTGTGCTGAGTGTAGAGCTTCTTGAGATAAGTCCACATCTCCTCGCTAAGGGTCTTGCATGGCTCTGGAGGTTCAAGATGATGTTGATTCGGCTGCATCCTATAATCCATGCCATGATTCGAGCATCCTTAACTCTCCCATTTACATGCGGCCGATCTTTGTCTTTGTGTTTGTCGTGAAATGTGGTCCGCCATCAACATGGTCCCATAGATCCTGCTCTTTGACAAATATTTTGAAGTGGAATGCCCAAGCCGAAAGTAGTTTTTCCATTAAAACGAACCAAGAAAGCATCGACTTATCCAAGACATGAAGCCGAGAGAACTTGATCAAAAAATACCAAGAAAAAGGGATCTAACTAGGGTCGTAATTGGACTAGAGAACAAGATAATCTGTAATTGTGGCTCGATACCATATTAGAACCTTTAAGATCTTTGAGCAAAAGGCCCTTCCCCTCAGCTGAGAATTCCCCTTCATATATATCCAATACAAGTTTCGATTTTCACTCTTGAAAATAGGTTACAAATCAGCTTCTAAAAATAGCCTACAAATTTAGTATATCCTAGTTAAGGAAGAATAAAAAGATTTACAAATATAGAAGATTGCTATTAGTATATAATCAATAACCGGGCCGATTTTAAATGGCTACAAATGTATTACTGTGGATCAATCATTGATTTGTCGATTTTTTATACAATTAATTCCTTTGACACAAAGGAATTAAAAATTGACAGTCTCATAGAATGATTCATGATGAAATTTATGATAAAAATACTCTCATATGATACATCTCAGAATCCAACAACATTCAAAGAAAAACATTACTATTCTTCTCCATGTTTTTAGCAAAGACATATATTCTTTAAAACTAAGTCCAAAGATGTGCACAACACATGAAGTCCAAAATATGTATGGGTATCGCCCCATCTACAAGCAAAACTCTCACTGCCTTACAAACTAGAAAGCATTATCAAGAATAACTTGACAACATTTCCTCGCCTCCAACCTCAAGAATGCTATCTTGCATTAATTTTGCAATAAAATGCTTGTCTTTATTCTCCTTAGAGCCGCCAATAGTTTTAAAAATATAGTTCCCCCATAGCCATAAAGTTAATTATGGCTTCCTCCTCGAGCATCCTGGCCCATCCATCACTTACCAAACTTATACCTTTTTCTCTCCATGTATTTTTAATTGGAGTAAGCAAATTTTCAATATTAGCCCGTTCCTTTTGCAACAAAGTGGTCCTCAAAGCATTGTAACCTAGTGGAATGAAACCATCCAGATGATGGTTTGCAGCAAACATAAATACATTTATATAATGAGGGTTTCTTCGCTAAAATGAAAAGGCAACCACCGTAATAAAACATCCTCACTATTTCACACTTGAGCTCATCTCTTGCTTCCGCTTGAAAAGTTTTTTCTAAAGAACCAACTCAATTTTCGCTTTCTTTGAATCCATTGAATTAGAAGAAGGAATCAGAGGGAATAATAGAGCCACTAGGAAAGGGCACATGTTTTGGTTTTTGCCCTCTCCTCCTATTCGGTGCAACCACTAATCATTTCCTTTAAATATGTCTTCGCATCAAGTAGCATACGCTTTAATACTAGATGTCCTCAACCGTATTAGATGGCTTTTCACCTCGCTATACCATCCCATAAATTCTCGACTAACAAAAATTGCATTTCCATCTCCTATTATCACCATCACTCCATCTACTCTAGCCACAAGAGGGCAAAATAACCCCAGAGTGGATTATTAGATTCAAGAACACTATTGTTTGAAATAAATAAGTTATTGAACTAAGAAGATGAAACTTGACTACCGCCACTTCCGTAAGCTCCACTACTTGCCATCACTTTATAAAAATAAACAAACAACAAAATGCAAATAGAAACAAAATTAATAATCTCAATAATGTGAATAACTTAAAAAATCATTATAAAATTTAATGTTAGGAATGTACCGTGGTGATGCAAAGAGTGTGCGTGTTTAAAAAATCATAGTACAAAAGGGTTTAACAATGGAACTTCGTGTGTTTTACCTTAAACACGGCTTTTGTTTATAAGAGAGGTGATGGAAACAAAGAAGAAAGGCGACAACGCAGGCAAAGCAGAGAGAATAGTCGCACCATGACTTTGTGGAGAGAGAAACGAAAGCAGTAAAAGATAACCGACGACCGACAAAGACGCATATAGATAAGAGAGACACCGACGCCGACTAGAAGAGAGAGACAACGGCAAGAGGTAATGTTTTGATTTCCAACCTTTGTGTGGAAGAG
This sequence comes from Dioscorea zingiberensis, assembly GCA_026586065.1. Lineage (NCBI taxonomy): Eukaryota > Viridiplantae > Streptophyta > Magnoliopsida > Dioscoreales > Dioscoreaceae > Dioscorea > Dioscorea zingiberensis. The sequence continues at coordinate 215,454 of JAGGNH010000087.1, read as the reverse complement.
AAACTAAAATGAAGATCGCGGCTGCAGGGAGATAAAGATCCGAGTGTAAAATCCTAAACCTTCCCCTATCAAAACGACACCATTTCTAAAGAGAAATTAGGGAAAAAAATTCAAAAAATCCGAACATATCCCGGACGTATCCCATACATATCCTGGTGTATCTCCACGTATCCCCTTCATTTTTTGCTGTGATAATGCGACGGTAGATATGTATCCCAAATCAGATCCGTATGAATCCATACGGATTCAGATAGGACAATGCATTCGCAGGACTCCAAACACTAATCCGTGCTTCACAAAATTTTCCGCATCAACACAAATTTAACATTTGGAGTTAGGAATCAATTTTTGATTTAAGAATAAAGTTTAGATTCATTAATATTCTCATCCTAAGATTTACATGTCATAATCGCCATGCTAGGGTCTCAAAAGATTCAACATTCATAACATTATAACAATGGATAAAGAAGAAGAAGAAGCATTTTTATTGAAAGATAAAGGTAGAACATTCACAAATATTTAATCTAAACAAACCATCATATATACAAATCAAGCTTTCCTACAAAATGATTTCCTTAGTAATTATAACTTGATTAGCCTCTAATATAACTTTGTAACAATTTTGAATCAAGAATGAGCCTCTAATCAATTTTCTCGTGAATGCTCTGCACGTGCTAAACATTAAGAAGAGCAAAAGACTTTGTCAAATGTCATTTTAATTCTATTCTTCCTTTTCATATGATATGTGCAACTGATCAGCTTCACGTAATCACACACATTTTCCACTTTGAGATCTCGTGAAATGGAGAACCAAAAATAGTTAGTATTGCATACAAATGTTTGCACCATAATCTAACCATTATCCTAAGTTTTGATAAGTTAATAGTTCAAGGCCCTGACCGACCTAAAGTATGTCTTAGTAGAAAGTGCCTATCTCAACTACATTTCCTTATGGTTTGAGCAGACTCAAAATTTTGCTTCACAAGTCCAATCTTTATGAAGGAGTCTCTTACAACATGATTAGCCCTACCACAAACAAAACAAAGGTTTGGGATTCTTCAGCATATAGCTTGGGAATAGATGGGCTAGACTGAGAAAAGGATAAGTGAGTGGTTGTCCATATGTTTGAAGTTCTTGCCCTTGGGAAAGTATTTTTGTTCTTAAAAGAGTGGCGGGAACCTCTACGGGTTGTTACTATTTTTTGTCAAATGCACCTTATCCTTAGAGGAGCCTACAAACCTAGAATGGAGCCTGTTTTCTTCATCCTATGCATGTTGTAGACTTGCAGAAGATCAAGTGTGTTAATTCCATGTCCAAGTGAATCAGCAAAATCAAACCAAGAAGGTGGAAGCCTGGGAATAGACACTATATGGCTTTGATTATAATGGATACCATGTTTCTTAAAGGCAATAACAAATTTCTGGAATATATGAATCTCATTTTCCATGGGTATAATGTTATCTACCATCCTCAAATTTTGGAAATCTATAGCCATGTAGCAGACCCTAGTGGCATTATCTGGGCCATAATCAACAGTTCTTGCAAAAAAGTAAAGAGAAGAAAGTAGTTAAAAAGATGATTAGTATCATTGAAGCATTTATTTAGTACCCTGCCCATGCACAATAGCTTCTACTGCAAATTCAAATGCATTCTGTCTTGGCGACCATGTGAGTTTGACGTTGAAGCCCCTCTAGTTCCGTCTTCTTCTTTAGAACTAGCTCTTTCATCTTACTAGTTTTAGCTCTTCAAGCCTCAAAGCCTCTGCCTCCCCCTGAAATGTTTTTTCTTCCACAACTCATGTAATGAATAGGAGTTGAAGAAACAGAATAATGCTACTTCTTACTCGAAGCACTCAGTTATGAACTCATATATTTGATATTGTCCTCAGAAAGCATATTTGCATCTTTTATTTCATTTTCTGAAGCAGCTACATTGCATGTGAATTTAAGAAACAATTGTTGCTCTTCAACAGGTGTATCCATCAAACTCCACAGTTCTAACAAAGTAGTGGCAAGCTCTTTGTAGCTATCAAAAAGCTTAGCAAATTAATAGAGGGCAATCAGAAATTTAGAAATAAATAAATCAGAAATGTTTGAGGTGTTTTACAGAAAAACATTTTAGAAGACATATTTGTTTTTAAACATTTTAGAAAACAAGATTTAGAAATAAAAAGAAAAAATGTATTTGTTAATAAACTAGTTAATCACCGCATCTTTTGTATATTATTAAGGCAAACAAACCTGTAATGGATATGTCAATTTTTTTAGTCAACATTCAAATAAAGTTTTTAAGAAGCAAACATTTTATCCCATATAATTAGTAATAGATAATATACTAATAATGATATTTATTAGGTATGCATTGTGTATGAATTATTTTTAGGACAAATTTCTTATTAGTCCATCGCACTATTTGACACTATCCCTCCCCCTATGATCACAAATTAAATTCAACTAAAGTATCAATAATTTTTATTAAAATCTTACCAAATATATATCAAATTATTAACCATTAATTTAAAATTGATAAAATTATAATAAAATTAATATACAAAATTAACAAAAAGATAAGACTTTTTGTGGAGATTATAACTTTCTTTTGATTTTGCTAGGGTAGAAGAAGTGATTGAAGTAAATTGGTAGGGATATTTTGGTAGAAAAAAATTAAAACCATGAGAAACCACTCAAATCGGTGGTTTGAAAAATCCAACAAAATGGAAGTTTTTAAACCATTGGAAACCATCAAAAACCATAGAAAACTATACCATCTAAAATTAAACGAAAACAAAATGCGAAAGTAAACCATACCATACATTACTTAAACTACCAAGAAAACTACTTAAAACAAACAAGGCCTAAGGCAAACAAACCTCAGAATGGATATGTCAATTTTTTTAGTCAACATTCAAATAAAGTTTTTAAGAAGCAAACATTTTATCCCATATAATTAGTAATAGATAATATACTAATAATGATATTTATTAGGTATGCATTGTGTATGAATTATTTTTAGGACAAATTTCTTATTAGTCCATCGCACTATTTGACACTATCCCCCTCACCAAAGACTTATAGGCAATTTGGGCACTATTGAAGGGATGGATAGTTAATTATTACTTATTTTTATCCTATTATTATTATTATACATAGAAACAAACCAAAAATGTAGTGAAAACAAGCAACATGATATACTCCACACATTTACTTGGAATTTAAATTTTAAGTTATATCTAATATAAATAAAATATAAAATTAAAACATGTAAGTTTAAAATAGAATTTTAGCTCACAAATAAAAATTTCAAACATGTAATCTTAAATAGGATAAAGTTTGAAGGGAAAAAAAGATATTTAATTTAAAATTATTATTATATAACACTGTCCACAAAATCTACAATACCCGCCACTTAAGACATTGTGGTCAAACGCACTCCATGAATGGATCAGTTAACCCGAGACGCTCGCACTACAAGATTCACCAGAATCAAAGGAGCCGCAATCCCCACAACGCCACCGGGATAAATCCATCGCACTCAAGACACATCGGAGTGCCTCGCCTACCCTACTCTGCCTTGGATGGTTGTGGAATAACATATGCTCTTGCAACCATGACCCCATACTTAGTCTAGACCTTCACCGAGTTTGTATGCCTTATCGAGAACACGCATGTGCCGAGGAATATGAGTAGGGTATGATCTCCTGAGCTCCGGAGTGAGCCTTGACACATAGGGGATCCCCACTCTTGTTAGGGTACAAGTGAGCTCTTAAACATCGGGGCGAATCTCTGAATACTAGTGTCAAAAAAAAAAAAAAGGTGGGAGCAATAGCTTGCCCTAGCACTAGGGGGTCCTACTAGTTGAAAGAGTTTGAAAGGCTAACCTAGCAGGGTCATGCTACTAACCCTATTCTGCTTCGCATGCGTCTATCAATATGGCATACAATATTCTAGTGGAAGGACTACTATTGGTTACGGCGGTAAGAGCATATGTTTTTATTTATGACGGATCCTCGCCCACAAGTCCATCTAAGGTCGGTCCATCTCCTTGGTTTAACTACAAACCAGAAGTCCTTGTACCAATGGTTCAACTAAGAACCTTTTTCAATTTATAATGAATGTGGTTTATCCAATTTTTAAAAAAAAAAAAAAAAAAAAAAAAAAAACTACAATACCTATATACCAAAGCTTTTGAAGCTAGAAGTGAAAATATTTTTTAAAAATGACTTTTAGGTAAACTCTATGAATAAAAATAAAAATTGTAAAACTATTTTCTTAAAAGTGGTAGGAAGACATGTTTTTGAAAGAAATTATTTTAAGTGGAAAGGAAAATGAAAAACGAGGCTAACGAATAGCACGCACTTTCTGCATTTGTTGTTTCTTAGTCTCTCTCAACCTCTCTATTGCAGAGGCCAGACCATTAATGGTTTCACTGCTAATACTTCTTGATCCTTCTCACAAACTGTTTGCTTGAAATCTATACCAAGAAATAAACATAAACATTTCAATGTATCCAGGTGGCCTTGCACCTGCTTCAAGTGATTATCCTGGCAAAAGAAACTTTAGTCAGAATATATAGAAAACAATCAAACTTTGTTATACAATGATTATGACAATGAAACTTCAGACCTTCTCCTTTTCAAGTAATTCTATTTTATTGGATTGATCCGATTCATCCAAAGCATTCATGTAATGATGACATTCTTGAGGACTAATCTCATTTGAGATGAGTTTTATTTCTTCAATAACTTCAAGAAATTTGTTTCTTCTTTCAGCCATCCTCATTGGCATTTCATCAAGAAGTGAAACTATGGAACTAAGCTCTTCCTTCAAGCTCCCTGAGTTCTGATTGAAAAGAAAAGGACCCACCGCCGGAAATACATATAGGATGCTTGGACTTGTAAACATAGTATTTCTTCTTTGGGAACATTTTATATGCATAAGGATTCAACAAGGCTACTAAAACTCATTCTCCTCACAAAGAGAGTGTGACGGCTTCAAATCACGCTTACTACGGCTCGTATTCTAGTGGCCATTCCACATTTATCCAAAAAAATAAAGGCTACTAAAACTATAATGAATTTAACTTGGAAGGAAGATGCAGCTATACCCATTTTTTTCTGAAACTTCATCAAACTAAAATCCAATTCAATAGTAGCCTAACTCAAAGAAAGAAACTGAATTAATAATGGTAGGCAAACAAACCTACCCACTCATGCACACAGGTCTCTCACCAGGTGCTGAACATGTGGCTGCAAGCTTAGCCTCAGAAAAGCAATTGCTTGACGTAATTGAGCTCTTGGTCAATTTGCCTTGTTAACCTTTCTTCTATATACCTCTAGATACTCCTGTTCTAATTCATAAAACATTTTATCCCTATCTTCATTAGATTCCCCAATTTCATCCCATATAACCTGCAAAAAGAATTAAAAGAAAAAAAAAAAGACTGAATTGTAGATGAAGGATTTTTTGGAACCTAAAATTATCAATCACATTTTATAAGCCTCAGGATGACAGTATACTTGTTTTACCATATCAAACCAAATATATGATGCTTCTTGAATTTCTCCATGAAGGATGATAATGAACATAGAACAAAAATAAGTAAATAAGCAAAATCTACTAATGCTTTAAATTTACCTGAAGCTCACATAGAAGAGTTCTCATGTGTTCTTTCCCTTTCAACAGCTGATCACATAGATTGTTAGCCATAATGGATCAGTTGTTCCTCTCTAGGGATTCAGAAGAAGAAAGGAGGCATGCAGGCTTTATCCTTACCTTGATCTGGTTCATCTCCTCCACTACTCTTAATGTCTTCGGCAGATCAGAGGACGGAGAGTTCTAGTGAGGGGCACCGGATGGTAGTAGATCGGGTTGAGGAGGCTCTCAAAGCCAACCAAGTTTTCGTGGTTCTCGGACCACTCAATAAGTGACTATGAGAACTTGGAGGATCTGAGGATCATCGAACCCTTTGGGAGCTCCAAAATGTTTCATGGAAAAAATCTCGCGGCTCGTAAGGGGATCTCAGCATTTTGTCGCCAGTAAAAAGAAGGGCGTAATGATAGCCAAGAAAAGGGGAGTTGGACCGCTTGTCCTTTCTACCTTCTCACCGAGGTTTGGACATGTTTCGCTCTGTTTTTAACTATTTAGTTTTTGGCCCATGGTTGTACATATTATTTTGGCCTCCTTTGATGATGGCTTGGCGTACACTTGTTTGGTGTGTAATTTTATTTTTTCTTTCTCAATATATAGCTACTAGGTAGCTCTTTTCCTCAAAATAATAATAATAATAATAATAATAATAATAATAATAATAATGGATCAGTTGTTCCACTACAAAATAAGAGTATAAATCAAACCACACATTCCCATTATCAACAGAGCCAAACGGGCTATGCTGCAAATCTGATTACAAAAAAAGAACATCACTAACATAATTCACAAATTTTTGTTGTTGATCATTAAGAGGTCCAGAGTATACGTAATTATATTTATAGTTATTTTATTAATCAATCATACACTGAATTAGAAGCATTTCAGTACACAAAGCTGATGATATGCATACACTAACTTTATCATGAATTCACAAAGGGGCGAAAGACGAAGGGGATCAAATTCTACTCATCAATGCATAGTAGACTGTTAAAAACTCCGGCTTGCTTGCTTTTTAGAAATAAACAGCTGAAACCAAGCATTACTTACCAAACGATTGAAACCACGATTCACCTCCGAATTCGATTTCTCCAGCGAAATCGGAGAACTTCAGATTAAAATTGAAGAAATCTAAGGCAAGAAAGGGAGGGATTCAATTTGGAAAGGAAAGAGATCCCTACGTGTAACGTTATGATTGGACATCCTCGCCGGGTTTGTTTGGAACAGCTTATGAGAAAGGTCATGTTTGTTTTTATAAGTTAAGAACAAAAAATGTTTGTACCCAACAACAATGAGGTGGTATCCAAGTTCCTTGTTATAGCCAGTTGGGTTCTCCTACTGGATCACCCGAATTGAACCTCCACTCTTACTTATATGAGAGTCAAACACTTAATGACGCTCTCCTACCTGATTACTCGTGATCAAGTCAAGCACGCCCTTAACTTCTCCTACGAGCTTTCACCTTTGTCAAAAATAAATAAATAAATATAACTGAAAAACATATTTTTTTCAAAAACTAGTGGTTTGTAGTTTTTTAAAAAAAGCCACTTTTGAGAAATTGTCCAGAAAAGTGTTAATTAATAAAACACTATTCTCAAGCTTTTTCAAAAGCTTTATTTTGAAAAATGTTAATTATTAAAAACATCTTTATTATTATTATTATTATTATTATTATTATATTTAAATAAAAAATAACACTTAATTTACTCCTAAAAATCATTTTTTCAAAAATCCTTTTATCAAACTGAAACAATGAAAATAATAATAAAAAACTTTTTAAACAGGGAGCTTACCAGGTCAAGTTATATTGCATAATTTGTTAACAATGTTATAGTTTTATGCACATAAGGTAGAATTTATATTTATTTATATTTAATAAAAACAAAAACACGAAGACAAATACTTCTTTGATCTTCAAAATTTTCCCTTTGTTTCCCCACTCACTGAAAAACTTGTAACTACATGAGATACGCTTGTAATGATGTATGGTTTTATACCTTACACATGCCAATAAAAAATAAAAATTAATAAAAAGAAACAACAATAACAACATTCAGAGATAAACACTAGGAATTGAGGATTCATATTTTGTTGATCCCTGGAAAAAGGAGGAAATAAACAAAAGGTCCACCACAATTAGCAGAAAAGATTTATGGATAAGCTCAATCACAGAAACTAGAAGAAGGTAGCAATCTCCAGGTCAAGAGACATACATGATGGCACAAAGAGGGGCCATTAAAGAATTCATCTACCTGATGCTATTAATAAGCTGTTAAGACTCTGTCCAGGTTGCAGTGAATCAATGAGAACAATGAAGGCATGGGTAGCTGAAAACCAATATATTATCAAAACCCTAAGATGAAACAAGAAAATATATATATATTTTTCATAAATCACTACTGCAAAACATTGAATCATTGAATCTAAAGGAATGGCTCTAGCTTCTTGGCTCTCAAAGGTTGTGGAGGTCGGAAATCCTCCAGTCGCAAAACCAGAGTTCGCCCTAATCTCGCTCAAAATCAATCCCCTTATCATTTTGTATGGACTCTAAAATGCTGCCAAGGACCCTCCAAGCAACTCCAGTTTCCCAAGTAGATGTCCGGCTCTTCCCCGCCTTTGAGAATCAATCTTCCAACCTCCTTCAGGGTACCGCACTCTCCAATATAACTTTCGCAAAAAGCCTTCCAAGAAACTCTGCAGCTTTAGGGGCGCCATTCATCGGCCCCTCCAAATGAAGAAAAGAACATTCTCAAATCTAGTAATACAAGAGGAACCCAAGTAAATACAGTGATACAATTACATAAAAAGAGCATACCCACATAGTAGAGTTAAAAAGGCAAAAGTAATTAATACCCCTGGATGAGCTGTGTTTCACTCCAACACGTGTTCTTGAGACTTGTTCAATTTCACAAGCAGCCTGGCCAAAAGATCTCTTTCCATATCTTTCCTTTCTCTCAAAAGAGTCTGTGATCCACAATGAAATCATGGTAGGATAGAAGTTTGTAGAGTTCAGCTCCTTGATGCACAACACAACTTCCTCATCATCCTTGGCACTGCAAGTAGAGTAAGTTTTTTCGCTTATTTAATGTTTGGCATATTGAATCACAGAAAATCTTCACATGAGAAGGTCATGGATATAATTTGATGATATAATAGAGCATTCCAAAGATCCATGTCTATAAAACCGTGAAGCATGAGGGTGAAAAGTAAATAATGACTAAAAAATTTCAGAATTGGAACTTCCAACTTTCTTATCACAAGGAATAAATAAACAATGTCTAACAAGTAAATCCTAATGAAGCTTATCAGTAGTGATTGACTAACTTTTCACCACTGAACCATTCAACGCTAGATCCCTGCCTGCCCAAGCACGCACAAGTCCTAGACCCCAATCAACAAACTGAGAAATGCTTTCAACAAAAATCTTGCTGGAATGCTAAGAGCTAAACACCTTTGACCTTTCCTCAAATATGGACCATGCAACTTAGTTAAAGAAAAATATTTCATTATCTAAACATTTGGGAGGATAGATAACTCATCACAAAAAAATTTACTGGCCCTTAAAATATAACAATCTCTCTCCAAGCATTGCATTGCAAAATTAGATTTAAGTTGATATGCTCATAATTCTAATAGAAATCAATAAGCATCTCATGATCTTTTAGATAAATGTAATAAGGAAATATGAGAGAAGATCAACCTAAGCTGTTTTCCAGAACTTGCAAATGTGAAAAATGCACAAATGAAAATTTTGAAGAGTACTCAGATCAAGGTCAATTGTTTGCAAGACCAGAAAACATAATGATAACAGCCTAAAAAGTTCAAGTATTCAACATTGTCCTGAAACCAAACATACCAATTAAAAAAGCATCTTTGACTCACTGATGACTTGGACTAAAATATTGAGAAAAGTAAGGAATAAAATGAAGCACAATCCACCCAAAATAAAATAAAAAAATACATAAAAAATACAGCCTACTACACTCCCTAACTCTGCAACCAATGCACAGCAGATGTAATGTAATTATTGTTATGTTGCTCTTTGATTATTTCTTTGCCCATGTGATGTGCTACTGTCGGAGGTCTAGTTTCTTTATGAACATAAACTGCAATTTGGTTGAAAAGTTCAAGCACTCTCTCAAGCTCTCTCTAATAGTTCCACCTTATGTAGTGTATGCTGCATAAATGAGATATAGTTGGAGCCATCGTCTGAACTACTACTAGTTATCAATTCTGCAAGATCCCTTGGAGTGTACAGGGTATTGATCGGGCATAGGTGCTAAATTATTCACATAAAGGAATCAGATATAATCAATAAATCCAATCCACAGTTGGTTTGGAGGCAAATCATCATGCCCCAAAGGGAAATCAAAGACAAAAAGCATGACTAAAAGAAGTAAATTGGCTGACATGTATATTTGCCAATTCATCAACATCAAATATGATCATGCCCTCTCCTTTTTCCTCTGCTCTTTTCTAATAGCACGAATCCTTAACTGAATGCTTCATACAACACAGGCACAACCACATATATATATGTTGTCTCGATAAATGCAATATTAGCAAAAGATGACTACAACAACAACCATGCAACAGATTAAACATAAAATGGGTAAAGTCAACCTTTACGTAGGGTTCAGCACTCCAGAGGAACTCATGCACACATGGAAACATCGCTCAGGGGCATGTATGCACAGCAAACATAATATGGCAAATGAGAAGTGAAAAGTAAACTAACAAATTAAGAGATAGTAGTACCTGTAGTACTCCCTTATTGCTGACATGGATTTATCTCGAAGACCCTCTTCAGACAAAGGCTTTGAATGAGAAGATGATGTAATCGGATCAGCAAGTAGTGATCCATGTATTCTCCCAGTAGAAGATGTAGTTAATGAAGGCCTATCAGAAGTATGGATCGGTAATATTGGAGTCCCTGCTTCCAGAATAGGTTCTTTTGAAAACTTGATTGTTCATATGATGTTCCTCCAAGCCTATCTAGCATATCTCTAGACCTAACTTCATCTCTTGAGTTGTGATGAAACAGCACTGTAACCAAGCTAGGGCCTGTTGCAGTTCTTCGTGGGTCTCCAGCACTTGAAGGAATTTCAGTTAATGCAGCATTTGAAATCAGTGGCTGTCCTCTGATAGTCATCCCTCCCAAGACCACCTTTAGGACCAAGGGTAATTGCATCATCATCAGTAGGTCTTTGAGGAAGGAGAGAAGACAAAGTTTTGCTCTCAAGTGGATGTCTGTCATCCACCCTGACATCCTGAGCACCACGCAGTCTGGGGTGGAAAGCCACGAGAACTGCCCATCTGTTGGGAAGCATGAGAAGAAAGTATAGTAGAACCCCTAGGGACCAAAATCAACAGCTGCTCCCCTTCTAGGTGTTGCGCTTAATAACAGGACCACGTGCCAGTCTACTGGTTTGAGCCTGACGCTCATGAGCCACATCTCTGTGCACCTCCTCAATTTTCTTTGGCCCTTCTATTTTCCTTCTCTGTTGCCATCTGTTTTTCCTAAGATCAATTGCATCCCTCAGCATAAATCTGACCCGAGAAGATAACTTCTGATTGGTTGATAGCTTCAGCATCATATCAAAATATGCATCCATATGTTCCTTGGCCTTGGAATGATCTATCATCTGGCCAATTGTGCTCATCAATTTGCATAAGGCTTCTAGATCTTCCTCATCAGGATTCTGATACTGTCCTAACAATTTCTTAATGCATTCATGCATGATTCTCTCTGTCAACATTTTCTTTTGTACAATTCACCAATTAACCTAATATTTCCCAGCATCCGCTCATGCGTGCCTTGATCCTTTTCTCTTCCCTTTCTCCTTCAGTTTGTTGAATTTCACCTTCCTCATCAGCTTTGTCAGCTTCAGCCTGCTCTCTTTCCCCTCTTTCAAATTCCTCCTGGCATTTGTTCAATAATAACCTCTTAAAGGTGATCTTTTCATTATTCTCACTGAAATCAGGTAACTCAGCAGATAGATGATAGCAGAAATCTGCATACATTTCACAGAATGTTGGTTCCATCAAAGCTTTGTCAAATATCTGTGAAATGACACCGGTAAGAGTAACTAGATTATCAATATTGACCTCTTTGACTTGTGCAAACAGTTTCTCAAAATTTGAGGTGTTAGTTTATTAAGAATGGATTTCAATTGTCTTGCTTCGCTTCTGTTCCACATCAGACACTTTTCCAACTTCATATTTTCTTGTGGCCTTGTGCATTACCTGCAAGGGTGTCTGAGGTGATGGTATTAAACCACGCTTGTGCACTTGGAGCACGCATGCCACCGTCAGCATCAATACCATTCTGTGGCACCCTCCAGGAGAAGCCATAGCTTGGATAGGTCCAGAGAGAATCCCACCGCATACTGATTAGAGGACTGACCACGGGTTTCTTAAAACACCATGGTTAACTCCCTGTCCAGGACCTAAAAGACACAGCTGGAGCCCCATGGCCAATATCAAGTCGAAGATCATGCCCGGGACCAGAAGAACCGGCAATTTGGACCATTTATCATCATCCCCTACACCAACCATCCGGCGATCAACCCGAGGGCCCCTAGGAGACCTATCTATACTCCTTCCAGGACTTGGATGAGGTTCACGGTCAACAGCATAAGATGCAGTTACGGGGCCAGTCATCAAAGAATTTGCTATATCATATCCAATTTCGAAACCTGCAGGAAGTTCCATGCATTGTTCTGACAAGGTCATTAGAAAATCCCTCAATATTTTTTCTCCCAGTAGCTTCATTTCCATATTCATCAGCATGCTTCGTAGCTCCATGAGCGTGATGATTATTTTCTGAAGTTCCCAGTTTCAGTGTGGATATATCTGCAGCATCTTCCCAATCATCCACTTCACCTTTACTCAGTTTATCTTCCACAAGGCAAACAGATTCCTTATTAGGATCATCAATAGACATATTTTTTGTATCAACTGTTGAAGAAATGTCCTTGCATTCAGATGAACTAGTACTTTCCTTCTTTTCTTCAGTGCTCTTGTAAGCATTGTAAAGATCAGAAGACCCCGCAGAGTCTGCTTTCAATAGAATCTCCTTTAGTAGCTTCTTCTTTCCACTAGCAGTTTTAGCCCTAGGGGGCTCCAAAGTGGGTTTGTCCTTTGGTCCAGAATGTGCAACAGTAACTGGATTTCCACTAGGCAGATCTGCAGCTTTACCTTCCCGATTCTGTCCTGTTCCAAGAGAAAATGGAATTTGCCTTATAGTAGCCTCCGGAAGGGGTACAGCATGATCACTTGTATCAACATCACGATGGCTGATAATTTTGCTGGCAATTGTAACATCATCTGCAGGTGAGATTTTGTCTACATTAGCATTTGCTTGCAGAAGATGGCTGAAAGAGCCTGATTTCACATTGACATTGTCCGATGCAGCAACAGAACCATCTACTTGTTCAGGTTTTTGGTCAACTTCAACACAAGAGCTCAAGTCTTCTGTATGGACCTCAAGTTGTTGCTTTTCAGCATCATCTGTCAGGCATGTTGCACTTTTGTCAGAATCCTCTGTTCCTGCTGTATCCTGTTTAACTGACATAAAGGGCTCTACACTTTGCGCAGCATTGGTTATTGGATTTACTTTAGCAACAGAAATATCATCTTGCAACAAATTATTAGATGCTTCAATCTTATGTACCTGTGAAGCATGCACTTCTGATTTTGGCCCAACCTCAACTAAATCATGTTCAGTCTGAGAAAGAGTAGAATCTAAGCTCTGCCTTACAATTCCATCATCATTAAGAACCACAGATGTTGAAGTCTCAGCAGAATCCCCCTCCATTGTAGGAATTCCAATCATGTTTGGTGTAGATTCATAAGAACAACACAAATTAGCATTGGGTGTTGTTTCTTTCTCCAATACAACTGCAGTAGGTGTTGGCAGTGCAAGCACTGCTTCATCCTCAACAGCTCCAGAGGTCTTCAGTTGATTATCACAAAATCCAGGTTCCTGCTGAGATGATATATCTGTCGCGCTGCTATTTTTGGTTGCTTTTGATGATGACTTTGTCACCTCTACAGATACAGAATTCAAAGTGTCCTGCAACATTCCAAACAATTGCAAGTCAGCAAGATACAGACAGATACGCACAAAAGAGATAAATCATGCATGGTCTAAGGGATCACAGATATAATATTAACCTGATGTTGCTGTTGCTGCATGTGCCCCATATCCTTCTTGCTAGGTTTCTTTTGGTACTCCTTCAAAGAGTTAGATCTTGTAATAGGTTCCCTTTTCCTGCCTCCAGTTCCTACTGCAACAGCTACAGGATCCCCAACAGGTGTGACCAGAGCAGCTGAGGAACATTCATGCTCTGATCTTTGCAATAAAAGAGAATCAGACGGAGCAGCAGACTGCCTATTTGTCACCGGCAATGATTTGGTGACTGATGGTTCAGAAACAGGCACAGACTGCTGCAAATTACTCTCCACACAGACCTCACTTATAGGTGAAGTACTCGTTGCTGAAAATGTTCCAATTTTATCTACATGCGAACCAATAGATGGCTTTATTGACACCTGGACTGAAGATGAAGGGGCAGAAAATGATGAGACTTCTGACTTGACAGATTCAGGGGCACCATGAAGAGGAGGCCCAGTTTTCATACCAGTAATGGGATTGAGAATAGGTGGATTCATAATGGAAACTGGCTGCCCACTTGGACCAACAGTGTAACCATGTCTTGTAGCATGTGTACTCATCTGGCTACTAGAAATAGGAATAGAAGTTGCAGTGGGATAGACCAGGGGAGGACCATAATTATTGGGCTGTAATGGGGAGTAATAATTCATCTGATGAGCGGAAGTAAATGTCGGAAGAGGCTGAGATTGAGGAGTTAGGTTGGGAATTGACCTCTGCCTAGAGGAACCACCATCTATATATGAATCAGTTCTTTGGTCAAGCCTCAATTCCTCATGGGTTTCTGGGTGAGTTATTTTCACAATTGCTTTGCGCTGACCTCCGAATTTTCCAGGCTGCTGTGGACCAAATTGTGGCCCGATTGCAATCCCCAGATTGCCCAACTGAGAAGGCAGTTGGTGACCTATTTGAGGTGCAAAACTGAAGCCTTGTCCCTGGTGCATGATTGCTTGTGGTTGCATTGGATGAGACTGGAGAGCAGAAACAAACATCTGCTGCGGAACTTGTGGTGCACCTCCAACAGGAAATGTTAACGGCATTTGCACTGAACCCGCTGTGACACCCTGTGATTGGAACTGAATACCAGGCCCACAAAATTGTAATGATACTTGTGGTTGCTGGAAGGGCATAGAAACTGGCATAGGTGTACCAGTCACAGGAAGAACAGAAGGTTTTGGAAGAGCCACAGTAGGGGCAGGTGGATTTTGCATATGCACTTCCTTCTTTGTTTGTGTTTGAGGATGAGATTCCCCGGGGCTGGATTGTTTTGTAACGCCTACATCTTTCCTTGTTTGTTGTTGCTGTTTAGGGGCAGCAGGCAAAGGCAATGTGGGCATAGCCCTAAATGAATCATGCCGAGCCTGAATTAAACGGCCATGATGTCACTTTAACAGAAAGACAAATCATGCAAGGCATAACAAACATGAGGAAATTGTCCAATAAGAAGGCAACATGAAAATACATTGCTGTCATGAATCAAAATTCTGTACCATATTCTAAATGCTCAAGACATCTATCTTAGATAAAAGTGGTGTTTGTAACATACGCCAGGAAGTAACATCAATTAAAATGCATAAGTAATAACCTAGATATGGTAGCAAAAGCACAGGATTGATATACCTGATCACTCTTCTGCTCATCCAAATTTGGAGGAGCTGAGCTTGTCCGAGCTGGAATCTACGGACCATAGTGGTAAACCTCAGTCAGATGAAAGGACATAAATTTGTCTTTCAAAATAGATCAAGATCAAAACCAAAATTTACCTGCATTCCATTCATGATGCCAGGACTTATTGTCCCAAACTGAAGTGTGAACTGATTGGATGCATCCCCTGAAAACAATGTTGTTGTAAAATAATAAAATAAATGTTAAATCAAGCAATTCGCTGAAAAGATTCAATAAGAGGGCATAAAATATGATTAAAGTCCAAAATAAGGCAGTTATACAGTAGGAAGACACCAACAACCCACAAAAACATGCACAACAATGTTTGACTTCAACAGCATAACTGAACAAAGAAATCAACAAATAGAACCTTTGGCTGGTCTCAAGGGTGCTGCAGAGTCCGAAGCTCCAGCAGCAGACTGAGGTGGTGGAGCCTTAGGTAGCGTTCTTGAATTCCTTGATGAATCAACCAGCTTAGCACCACTTGTGGTCGGTGCATCTGATGACCCTACAGCCGCAAGAAATTGAGCAATGCAATATTGTAGTTATCTAACTGAAAAAATAATTAAATTTACCCATCTAAACATAACTCAATTCAATAAAATTCAACAAAGAATCTGAAATGAGGGATTTTGAAACTCATACCATGAGAATGGACTTGCACATGAGCACCATTCTGAACAGCCCGATTGGCAGCCTGGTATGAAACAGCAGCACCCACATCTGAGCCCGCACCCACTTGATTCACCCTATACTGCTGCACATTACCTGATTTCTTGAAACTGAAAAACATTAACAAGCACCAAACGAAGTATCAAGATCCTAGCTTTTTTATCACCATATTCCCAAATCAGCAGAGAACACCAACCCAGCCATAAAATAAATCAATCAATCAATCAATCAAGAACCGAGACTAATAAGCACCTGCGATTGGAGGACAAAGAGGCGGGGTTCGAAGAAGAGTGAGGAGGAGGGGCGGCGGCGCCGCCCTTCCCACCGCTGGAGAAGGGCCTGTGGTGGCCGGAGCTGCCGGATCTCCCGGATTTCCTCGGCTGGCCCTCGCTCTTCTCCGCTCTAGATTGATTGAAGGACATAAATCCCGACCCTCGATTCGCTCTCTCCTTGATATCCACCAAAAAACAAAACAAAAATCCAAAAAACCAGATCAAAACCGATCCCCAACTTCAAGCGCACGACAAAAAAACCCTAGATTCACAACATTCTCAGGTTAATTAAAAAAAACACCCAAATCGAAAAGTTTCACATAAAGAGAGGAAATTTAGTACCTGGTAGCTCCGAGAGCAAATCGTACTTCGATTAGGGTTTCGTTCAGAACGAAAGGTCGAATCGATTGGCGGGAATCATAACCATAGAAAGAGAGAGATAGAAAGAGGAAAACCGAGGGTTTTATGGGGGAGAGAGAAGAGGAACGTAGATGGATCGGAAAAAGGAAAAGTTAGAAAAGAAGAAAGAGATAAAGAGGGGTGGGAGAGAGAGAGAGGGGGAGGGGAGAAGAGAGAGAAGAGTTTGGGAACCTTATGCGGGGGCGTTTTGGGAAGACCAATGGAGTAACAAACAGTGAGAGATGGAGAACGGCGAGAGTGATCGAGGATTGAATACACAGGTTTTGCTGCGAAGTGCAAACTTTGATTCTCTCTCTAAACATTATTGGGCCTATTGGGCCCTGTTCAGGCCCAGTATATATATATACATAAAATTTATATATATATATTTTTTACTATCACGAAACAAGCCAGGGATGTGACATGAAGCTACTCTAACCCTCACATGCTACAGTACAGCCTCAAGAAAGAAACTCTACCTGCTCTCAAGCTTCACTCCATTTATGGGCCGATTTGATCATGCGACTGCCATGCTTAGAATTCTCCAACATAATTGACCCGAGCGATATACCACTGTGCTTACTAATTCTTCTTTTTTTTAGATATTTGAGAAAATAAATATTTATATAATTATATATATGGATTTTGCACATATACCCCTGAAAAATGTATAATTGTATTACATCTTTTATAAAAATACTATTTTAAGATATAAATCACAAATATGTACCCTCACATTTTTCTAAAAATGTCATTACCCTATGTTTTTAACTCTAATCACAATAACAAATTTAACATAATAGGAACAAATTAATAGTAAATATTATCTTTTAAAAACCAGTTGATTTTACCACAAACATATTTCAATATAAAATTACTTCAACTCACGTAATTAACTTTTCTAATGTTCATCAAAAGATATCTTAACTTTTGAAACCTTAAATACAAATTATTATATTTCTCACATTATATTCACATTGATGGATGAGGGAAGGTATATTTGTTTAAATTGCCTTACAAAATTTTATCCATAGTTAAAACTTAGCTATAGTAAAAAAAATGTTCAAATTATCGTTAACTTTTTTAAGGGCATTTAAACAATTCCTAACTTTAACTTTTACAAAGTATATTAACAAAAACTCATTTAGAGAGGTATATTAGAAACTCATTTTAGTAATTTTGTCTTGCTTCATTTGTAGTTTTGAGTCAATTCAACTTCAGGGTATATAAATAAAAAAGGCTTAAAACATTTTCTTTGCCTCTTCTTACCCTAAAAAAATAAGGTCACCTTGCGTCCTTAAACCAATAACTATCTTTCGGCTTACCTAATCTGTTTTGTCCCTCCCCTCGTGATCAATAAGGGATAAATTTATTTTTTATAGGGGTCTTTACACAATTCTAAACTTTTACAAGGGGTATGCAAAAAAAAAAACCTAGGTATTATTATTGAGACACTGACCTCAGTTTGCTTAAATGTCAAGGAAACAAACAAAAGGATCTGATGGAGAGATGGAAAAGAGTTCTGAAAAGGACTCACCTGCTTTCATGGACACAGAGTATAGGGCCACACAGGCATCTCTACTCTTGCAAGAGCTAAGGTTCGTGAGTGGACCAATAAGAAAACAGAAGTGTAGGGTTTTGGTATCTCCTTCACTTGGAAAAAAAAAATGAGAATCTGAATTATTTTATTTATTTATTTATTTATTATTTTCTTTAACAAATTCAGATTTCAATGCATCTCATAGAACAAGTCAAGAACATAGCTGCTGACAGGAAAGGCTTCTTCCTAGCAGAATCTGTTTTGATCACAGATAACGTCTCCAGATGCTGAAATTCAGATAAAGGAAGAGGTATTTAATCTCTTGTCAGAATCAAAAAGTTCATATCATGTAAAGTTTGTCAAATATCTTTTGAATGAAAAAGGGGGAATTAAACTTTGCAAATATACTCAATTTGAGATTTGGTTGGATATGGTCTAATTAAGTTCTATAGCTTTGCAAATCTACCAATGTGTGTATGCTTTGCATATATTCCATCCCCTAACTTTGGAAGGACTTTCAAAGAAGAATATAATATTTTGTATCAAGTCATGAAGTCAGGAATTTTTATTCTTGGATGGCCATGTAGCATGAGATTTAGAATAAGTAATCAAAGTTGACAGAAAAGAAAATTGGGAAAAGCTGAGGCTCATGTAGTCCAAAAATAGAAGTTGGATCAATTTAACAAATGAATTGAATGAAATAGATAAATGAAAAATCCTGGAGGAGGTGTATAGTGTATATAGCATAGTTCTATGAGTTCTGGAAGGATAAAGTATGAAACATAGCTTGCAGATTGCAGGTATATGTGGAAAAGCAGGTAAACAGACACTATAGTTGCCGCTTAATCAGCAAAGGTTACACTGCTTTAAAATTTAAGAGTACATAACATAGAACCAACAAGGGCAAATAACAGAGCACTCAACAGCATCGAAAGAAACTAAGATCAAGTACAGAAAACTATTAAAGTAAAAGAACTGTCAATGAAACAAAAATGAAATGGTTAAGCCATTAGGTATGCTTAGTCATCATAATTCTAGAAGACAGTCTCACATACAAGAAAGACTAAATATATAACATTATAAGTGAATTGCTCGATTAGCTCCTTACGACGTTGACAGACAAACAACAGCCACATTTTTTGCATTTATCATTTATGACAAGTCAATCATTTATAGTCTTCTAAATTACTAGAACATGGAGTCTTCATTGGCCTGGTGTAATGCGCTGGGTCCAGGCAAGAATTACTCCTTAAAGAGATAGATAGTACATAACAACAAAAAATCCAATACTCATGTAAAATACCAAAAAATTGAAAAAAAAAATGATAGGACAGAACAGGTATTAATAGCACAGAACTAAGCACATGAAGTCTGTATTAGCAAAACACATAATAAAAGATTTGCATTATATTGAATAACTGTAAAATGTTTTACAGAAAATATGATTACCAATTTTGATGTATTCATTTTTGAGTCAGGGGCAATATTAAGCCATACAATAAAGATCAATGGGTTATTTGAAGTTTCATTCTGTTGGGGGGTAGTATATTTTTATGAACATATCCTTGAGCTTTTCATGTCCAATCATCTCCTTCAAAATTTCATCTTGAGAGACCAATTTCAATATACGTTCCTCCTCAGCCTGGGATGCATCTTTTTCCACAGTATTATGATCAATATCAAGGGAGAATACCATTTTTGAAATGTGTTCCTTTTTAGCTTGTCTATCATGCTTGGCTCTTTCCCCAGAGCCAGGTGTGATCAAATGATAAGTGTACACACACTTCTCCTGCCCAAGTCGAAAAGCCCGACTTACTGCTTGCCTCTCAACTGAAGGGTTCCACACAACATCAAGAAGAACAACCCTTGAAGCCCCGACAAGACTTATCCCCTCGCTACAAGCTTTCATTGATGCAAGTAATACCCTTGCTTCACTCCTCAAATCATTGAAAACATCAATTGCAGATTGGCGAAGCTTTGAGGAAATCTTACCATCCATCTGCAATACTTCTTTCCCTTCTGACCAGTTAAATAATTTGATCAGTTGCTCCTTTATCAGGGATAATGGATCAAGATATTGACTGAACACCAAAACTTTCTCATTTCGTGCTTGACACAGCCGAACTAGTTCCACCACAAATTTTGATTTTACGCCTTCATTGGGGTTCAATCTCAAACTCCCTAGAAAATCCATGTCAATGACAGAATTCTCCTTTTCAGAGATGCAGGAAGTGACAAGCGAAGGATGAATAGAAACCAATGAGATCTTATGTTCATTCTCAAAGCTGCCATTTCTCATATCCGCAAGTTTCTCAAGGGTGGATTTCTGATGAGGTAGGAGCTCCAAATAAATAAAACAGTTTCTCAAACCAGGAAGATTATCCAGTATCTTGCCTTTGTAAACATGCATAAACGGTTTAATAAGTGATATTAGCTCTTCCAAAGCATCCATACAATCACCAGACATACCTGCTGTTAAAATACTTTGACTCCCTTTTGAAAAATCTCTCACACTATCCAAAGACAACACTTTTTTCTGGCAAATTTTTGCTGTTCTAGGAGAGATTTTTTGAGCAAATTTTGGCCGAACCAAAACCAAAGAATTGTAAAACTCTCTCAGATTATTCTGGAAAAGTGTTCCAGAAAGGATGATACGCTGCTCAGTTTTGACCTTCTCCAAAGCCTTCCAAATAAGACTACGCTCATTTCTTGGTGTGTGTCCCTCATCAAAGACAAGTAAACCTGGCTTTTCCTGTAGGATCTTGCTTATTTCTGGATCGTTCTTGGAGCCTTCTGCAGTCAGTTGATTGAACAAGGAATAACTTATCAAAAGAACGCCATTAGATTTCACCCATGAAAATAGTTTCAGAGCACGCAACAACTTGGGACTTCTGCGCTCCTTTCCTGCTAACACTTGGGCATAATCAACTTCCTTACCGGAATATACAGAAGCATTCATGTTATGTATCGGAAGGTCAACACCTAACTTTCTGAATTCTTCCTCCCATGTACAAAGCATGCCACTAGGGAGCAACAATAACAGGCCTGCAGTTAGGAAAAACCTTCATATAACTATATAGATAAAAACAATCGCAAGCCGCGTCTTTCCAGTCCCTGGGGCATGGGCAATTACACATCCACCAACACCCCTCAGATGTAGCCTGAATCTTCACATCATCAAGTTGGATTCCTCCAGCAAGATTTTTCCACATGAATTCAAAAGCTTCATGCTGATGTTGATATAATATTTTAGAGATCCTCTGTGGAACATGGTCCCAGACTGTACCATTTGGAAAAGCAAATGAGTCTTCACTACCATTAGTTCTTCCCACTGTACCAAAGCCATTCAATATTGAATGACACTCTTCAGTAGCAGCTCTTTTCCTGCCTAACTTTCCTCCTGAACATGTAGCCTTCAAATGAATGGGAAAAAAACAAAAGTTATTAAGGAGAAAAATTAAAGTATCAAAGTAAAAAAAAAAGGTTAAGTATGTACTCATAATCCACCATACCCATGATGGTAAAACATGTTTCATCTCCAAGTAAACAAAGGAGCAGTTTCTGCAACTAATTCCAAATTGTTCATCAAGAACAAATTGGTGCTTCCCTTGCAAGCAAAGAGCAGTAAAATCAGCTTCAGCCTCTGATGGATTGTTCTCTTCTGTTGGACACTACAATAACATCACAAGTGCCACGTTGTCACTTCGTTTAGTTAAGAAAAATATATTTTGCCAAAAGAGAGTATTCCTCATTAAGAAAGCACAAGAAGATAAATTATTTCTATGATTATCAAGTAATTATTTCGATGAATCAGGTTGATATAAGACCTTGTCATTCCTGAAAGACAAGAACAAAATTTCAGAATGCAGCAGTAATCAATATCAGTACATAACAACAACAAAAACTAGCTAGTTGTTTAAATGTTTGGATGAGATTATTATATTTAAAACAACAAGAACGTAGGCGATACATTCTAACTTCTCGCCATTATTCATGCATGGCACGTACCTTAATGCAAAAGGAAATGATAGAACAGCTATTTATGACATGCCCAAACTAGATTATCATATTTAAAACAACAGAACACAGGAGATGCATTTTAACCTTCGGCTGTTTATCCATACTAAAAATGAATGTTTTCAAGAATAATCACCGATGGTAGATACATACAACATCTGGAAAAAATCTATTAGATACAGCAAGACTTGAATTGTTTAGGTAGATGAGTTTTCAAAATTAATAAGGGAAAATAGAATCAGCAAATGACAGCATGAAAAGCTACTTTCTGAAAGTTATTATTTGTGATATCTCACAACCATTCCAAGTCATCTGTGACACCAGTTTACATGAGAACTAGTTGCTTCCCTCTCCATTTTTTTACTCTGGGTATTTACACATTATAGTGCTATGAAAATGACATTAAATACGAAAGTTTTTCCACTAGCAGGCTATAAAGTGCATACCTCACCATAGGAGCCAATATTGTTTAATCCCATTGCAAAATCAAAATCAGCCCATAATTCGTCCATTTTTTTCTCAGCATCTGACTTCTCTACAGGAGTCGGAATTTCATCCCCAAACGAGAATATCAATGGAGGGAGCTCCTTAGGGGAAGATGGTCTCTCATCCTGTTTATAAAGAAATTCCGCCGGTAGTTCCTGCTCATCATTCTGAATAGTATCCACAAGGAGTTTGTAAAGAGCACCATCTTTAACCGCCTGAATACCCTTCTTTTCAATCAACTTCCCTAACCTCTTCAGGCGTATTCCTTCCTCTATGTCATCCACATCCATTCTATCACCAGCCATATTCTTCTTCCTCCCTTTTCTTTCAACCTCCTCATCAGAGGAAGATGACTCTGATTTGTCAATGGACTCTGACTCATTTACATCAATGTCGTAGGGATCACCAATAGTCCCAAGCTTCTTCTTCTTCCTGATGGGCTTCGCTAAGCGGAACCGAGACCGTGTGCGCTGAGAGATCGAAGAACCCCCACTGCTAACAGCCACTCCACTTCCACTCTTTCCCTCACTAGCAGATACCAGAATTTCAATTCCTGAGAACTTCTTCTTCTTCAATGGAACCGCAAAACTATCAGCTTCAGCCCCTGCACTTGCACCCACTGTCTCAGAATCCTCAACCTCAGCATTGTTGGCCTCCTGATAGGTCTCATCTCCCTCAACCTCATCACCATCATCCCCATTCATCTCCTCCCCTTCCTCCTCCTTCGACTCATCATCATCTTCATCATATGATACCTTATCATTGAAATACTTGGTATAGGACACCCTTTCCTGATTGGCGAACTTCGATCGTGTCCTCTTCGCAACACAACCATACAAGAGCTGTTTCTCCACTCCAAAAGGCCCCTCCTCTACACCTTTATCCTGAGACTCCTTCAGTCCAGAGCTTTCACTAGCTTCCTCACCTTCACCTTCTTCAGGGGTGCACTTCGGAACACCAGAAGAACCCAAATTCCCTGCTGATCTAGAGCTCGTCCGGCCCTCCTCCACGCTCTCCCCAGAGCCTCTCGTTCTCCCTCTGAAACAGAGAACTCCGGAGCGCTCCGAGAACCCACCTCCAAAAGGTCCTCTGACTCCGATCCCCTCCCAACCTCCTCCACGCTCCTCTCCGGAGTTCCTCCCTCTTGTTCTCCACTCAAACGCTCATAACTTCCATCCGAATCCAAATCAACAAAAGCAGCAACCCGATCGGACTCGGCCGACCGACTGATCATCTCCACAGAGTCATCTCGAGAAGACTCATCGTCTTCATCGAGAACAACTACGGAAGGATGCCGCCGCCGCCGGGAAACGCTACCAGATGCCTGAGAAACCCTAACCCGAGCACCACCTGACCTTTTCACCGAGCCCCCGCCACGGCTCGCAGCGCTCGAGCACATCGTGGACGCCCTCCCTCGGCCGCCTCCTTCAGCGCTCCGGCCACCACTTAGGGTTTGGCGACTACTCCGGGTTCTCCTAGCGATCGGCTCCATCTCTCTCTCTCTCCCTCGCTCTCTTTCTCTCTCTATAATCTCATGGTTTCCGTTTATATTTGCTTTCAAGACCGCGGAGAAAGAACAGAGCAGGAAGGCATGAGTTTTCTATCGGTGTTTTGAGCCAAATCTTCAAAACATGACCTGATGACGTGGCATCATCATATTGGTGCAGGAGAAGATACGCTTTTATTTAGTGAGAATTGCAGGTGTGGGAAAAGGGCGACATATTTAGTTCACGAATGAAAAGCCCGGGAAGGTATCGGCGAAGTCGTCGGGAAATTACATTAATACCCCCGGACCAAACTGCCTCTTGGAGTCCTCATTCATTGTATGGTCATTAAGGGCTTTTTCGTCATTTCGTGTGGAACCGTAGAGCTTTCGATGGTATTAGACTTGTAGTCTACTAGGCTTCTTCTTGGAGTCCGTAGATGACCTGGTTTTCATATTTTTAGTAATTGATTTGGTTTTGAGAGCAATTTTTTTGGAAACATGAGCTTACTCTTATATAGCAAGTCCTTTTATTTATAAATATTTATTTTTCAAAATTTTACTATATATATATATATACATTTTGTTAATTTAATAGTAATTCACTTAACTTTGTTTTTTTACTGATCAAAATAAAAAATAAAAGTATAACATTATTATTATTATTATTATTTATCACATTGGAAGATAAAAAGAAAAAAGAAAAAGTAATGTTCATGTGTTGGTTTTGCATAAATGCATCCTAAGAATGACCAAAATAAGTGAATTTGAAAGCATTAATTCCATCCCATATATATATATATGCATGAACATGTACATGACTATGTTTATGAATATAAAGCATGTAGATTAAAGATAATAACAGGATATTATATTGAAGAAGTTAATGACATGAAAACCAACCTTCCAAGTGGAGTTCTGACCTGCACTCACATATAGCATGCATATCTCAGAAAAGCATTTGGTTTCATTTCTGCAGTGAGAAATATTTCCCTTTTAACTATGTTATAATTATGAATATAAAGCAGGCAGGTAGATTAAAACATAGTTACTATAACCGGATCGGACATTGAATTGTTCAAAGTCCCGGGTCACTGATTCATCGGTTCAACCACAGAATCAATTGAGTCAATGTCGGTTCAATATAAATATTAATAATAAATTTTTATATTATAGATAAATAATAAAATATTATTTTAATAATTTGATATTTGAAAAAGAAAAACTAAAAAACCAGACCGGTTCAATCCGGTTCATCCCGGTTTCCGGATCAATAGTAACTCTAGATCAATTACAAAATCGGACCGGTTCCATTATAGGTTCACCGTTCAACCGGTCGGACCAAATGGGTCCAGTCCTTCCTCGATAACTATGGATTAAAGATAATGAACAAGATATTATCTTGAGGTATCCTGAAAACCAATCAACCTTCTATTTGGAGTTCAGTTCTGGCATGCACTCATAGCATATCTCAAAAAAGCATGCATTTGGTTTCATTTCTGCAGACTGCAGTGTGAAATATTCCCCTTTTAACATTTTCTTCATTTATTTGATTCATATTTAGCCTTGAATTGAAGCTCCATATGTATCCTCATATCACCTACCACAAAGAAAAGAAGATATACCTATGAATCTGATTCAAAAGCAACACCAACTCATACCTTTTTTTTTATTTCACTGATAACAGTGGTAATATATAGTGACATGCAGTAAAGATGACAGCAAGAAAAAACATGTTTATTTGGTAAACAAACTCACACAAGAGTAGGTACACTGTACACATGAGAATAAATCTGGAAAGAAGGCAATTAAAGTTACAAAACTCTTCATGGTAAAAGATACTAAATAGGGAATACAAAGAACAATATTAAAACTTTCAATTTAAAGCCATTCATGTGACTTATATAATATGAAGAGTTTTGTAACTTCCCTCCTATCCACACTTGATAATGTTATATAAAATAATTGCATAATTAATAAAATATAGGAAAATTTGTATGCATATCCCTCAAAAATGTTCTAATTGTGTATTTACTCCTGAAAATATCATAATTGCAAGTATACCCCCAAATTTATTATTTAATTATGTATATACCCCTGCTAAATGTTGTTAATTAAAAGACCTTAAATATAGTTAAACTTAAACCATGGGGCAAGGAAATATCTTTTTATACCATTTTTTATCTTTTGTTTCGATATTAATATTTTTCATGTATTTGTAAATTCATAATCAACTGAACTATTAGGGGCATATATGTAAAAGATATAATGGTTTTTTACACACTTGTCATTTGTTAACTTATGTTTGAATTAACCTCAAGGGTATATATGTAATAAAACTAGAAACATGATGGTATACACACAATTATAATAATTTTAGGGGTATATACATAATTTTGCTATTTTTCAGGGTACACCTTCAAGAAGGTCTTGGGGTGTGTTTGGATTGGGAATAGGAATGTGGGAATAAAAATGGGAACGGAAAGAGTAAGAGAATGGAAAGGAAATGCATGTGAATGAAATGATTACCTTGTTTCGATGAGAGGTAATAGGAAAGTAATTTATTGGGAATGACAAAAATAAAGAAAAAGGTTGTGATATAATTACTTTTATATCTTTGATATAAAAAAATAAATATATTTATTTATAAAATACTTTGAATATGATAATCTGATTTAATTATTATGATTATTTTTTAATTAAATAAATCATTATAATTAAATATAAATATCTCAATTTAACCATTTGTAAATTTAAATATTATTATAATTAATTATTTAAACAAAATATCTCAATATAAATTACTCCATCTTTAATTGAGTTTCATATATTCTTGTGTTTCAATAATAATAAAAAATTTATTTAAATATTATTTTTTAAAACAGAAAATATGCATTCTTGTATAATATAAAGGGTAAATTTGATATTTTCTTAGGGGGGAATGGCCATTCCTCATTCCCCGTGAGGGGAATTTGATTCCCTTACAAAGGTATTTATTCCCATGATGGATACCCAATTACCATCATCCAAATGCGCCCTAAATATATATGGATCATGCAATTTGTAAATTGAAAAATAAATTAGAATGATATATAACAGATTTATATATAAAATGCTCATATTTTTTTAAAAAAAAATATTTAATAATTAAATAAGTATTAATAAAAGTACATGTATTGCATATAATGTTATATAAAATAAAAGAAACATTACAATAATTAATATGGTATAATACTCATATTTTATATAGAAAAATTTAATTGAAATAATTGATGTAATTAGAGGGAAATATAAATATTTAAAAAGTTCAAAAGTAATGTTAGTTTGCAAAACAAAAACCAAAATACCCATGTTAGACAATTCATAAAAGATCAAATTGGATGGTGCACATGAAGAGAGTGTTTCATGTGTGAATATGCAAGCGAAACAATATCGCATCTCCTATTGACCTACTCTTTATACCACAAACCTATGGAATCACTATAGATCACTATCACCTTGAATTGATCTACAAAAGATTTATAGGGATTTGAAGCACTCACTAGGAGGTGGACAAAACCCTCAAATGGGATGGAAAATAGTTGCGATGGCCATCGGCTGGAGCATAGATCGAACATAATAGAAGATATTTAAAAAACAAAAAAAAACAAGCTTTTTTAAAACTAATTCATAACATCGATTTTTTTTACCCTATCTTGGTTTAATGCAGCTTATCCATCTAAACGTTTAAGGTTGGAGGCGGCAGACAATCTCATCGAAAGAGCCTATAATTCGTGGAGGATGCATTGCCACAAAAGTTGCACCAAGGGCCACACAATGAGGGCGATGAAGTCTTCGAAGATGATACTGCTACAAAGGTTGACCAAGGCAACTGAGGGTCTAATACAATCAGTTTCCATTCTATAAAGTATATTTCCAAAGAACCTGGCTTTTATGAGCCAACTATGTAGCATTTAACTTTTCAATTAAATAAAATGTCGTTCATCTTCTTCTTGTTAAAAAAATAATAATAAAATAAAATAATAAATAAATAAATATGATATAGTAGTGTTATGGTAGTGATTGGAAATGGACTCAAAGCAGGATAAATCCAACTTTATTCCATAAGCTAAGGTTATCCCATCCTGGAATGAACTTACAAATTTAATTTTTACTCCTTTATATATTTACAGTCATTAGCCATTAATAAAAATTGGCAATCATTTAGTAAAAATTACTAAACTACCTTCTAAATAATTTGTTGTAGGATCAAATTGAAAAATAATTGAAGGCATTATAGTAGTTTGAACATCCTAGGATTTTCACTCATTCATTATAATTTAAATTAAAAAACATAACATAAATATTTAAAATTTCCCCTATTTTGAAAATTCAAAAGTTATTCCGCTCTTATTATCAAACACCACCAATGTGTTTTTCCAAGAATTATCCAATCAAACATTTTGGATTAAAACTGAAATAGTAAATACAACACTTGAAATTAAGCAAAAGAAAGGTGTTCATGAGATCTGAATTTGAAGAGAAGAACAAAGATACAATTGAAGTTCAGCAAATGTTTACATAATAGAAGTACAACAATATAGATAATCTGAATCCCAAGATCTCAACATTCAGATATAGGAAACACTGTTCCTATTTTGTTGTTTCCCATGCGATAACACTTAATGTTGACAGAGTAAGGACCTAGAGAAATATGATTGTCTTCATCACCAACAAAGAAACAGAGAGTATAGAGTGCAATTTCAAACTCTGGGCTAACTCCAATCAGTGTGCTCGAAACCGATTTTAGAATACCATTCCATTCAAACTGAATAGTGAGGAGCTGAGTTTCAGAATCTGGCTGCAAGTTTCAAACACAGACTCAATTACAATCTCTGCATGACATAATAAGATTACGACAAAAGCATGCTGGAAATAAAGCAAAGACTACAAATTTCAATTCTGAGCATTGGTTTATTGCAAGTTTGATTCCAATCTCAAGTGGGTATAAAGCAAAACCAGGGCAGGTAAGGCTGTCTGGCTAGTTATGGGGCATGATTAATTAGAGATATGTATTGGTATCCATAAAAACTTTCTGCTCATTTGGAAACTGATAAAAAAAAAGTATTACTTGCTACCTTCACTCAAATGGCATAAAGAGAAGATACAAAGACACCTTTATCATACAAGTACGCAGCGCAATAGAAATATTCTCAGATGGATTTCTCACAGAAACATGAAATATAGTCCTGACTCATATAGAAAATAAAATGCAAAAAGTCATGGCAGGCTAAAAACAAGTCAGCAATTGACAACCACACCATATTTAGGTACAAAGAAGATTAAAGAAACTTGTACCAAAAGTGGCGTGTCCACATTTATCCAAAAAAAAAAAAGTGTTCTATACTTTGAATATTACTTTGGTGAAAAATAAAAACTTGAGAATTTCTTACACTTTGGAACCACCAAGTTTCAATAATCTAGTTTGCTCTAATGTTCAGTTCTGATGATATTCAACATGATAAATAAAGCAACAAAATCTTTAGAACTTACACTATTTCCACGTCTTCTTGGAAATATATAACCTTGGTAGTCTACTCTGCCTTTTGCTTCTTCCAGATAGAACTGAAAATAAAAAATAAAAAAAAATAAAAAATATACTGGTAGGATTAAAATTGATAAATTCACAAGAAAAGGTGGATGAAAATATGCAACACAGAAATGAAAGCAACCAAATCTACCTGAATCCAATTGTGGAAACCAGAGACTTCATTCTCCCCGTGTCCCTTGATTTCTCCAACAAAAACATGTTCAAAAGCAGAGGAACAACTAGACCCGCCACCTCTACCATAGAGATCAAACCATAGACTAGACATCATTCTCTTAAACTCTTCATAGCTCTCAGATGCAATTCCCTTTGCGAATGAGATACTTGTGAAGATACTTAATTGGTGCAGTCCTGCTAATTTCCTCAATAAATGAAGCCTGTCCATGCTTCTCTTCAGAGGTAACAACTTCTTTACACCCTTCGTTCGGGTTGTAATTATCAAGAAGTGAACAGAAACGAGAGTAAGTTGGCTGTCTGAAGACATCATCACTCAACCAGCTAAACAAGCTCCCCAGATGCTCTATCTCCTCTGTCATAGACCTTCTTTCCTTCACCACAATCAATCTCATAGTCCTTACCTGGCACCAAACGGGTTAGAATCGAAGTTCCCATAACCTGTCGCAAGCTTTTGACAAGTCCGCAAGCTCCTCTCTTGAAGGTTCTACATCTACATTGTAACTATCACTTTCATGATACTCTTGTTCGCTTGGATGGCGCTTATAATTAATCCAATTGTCTACAGGCACCTGCCAATGCAATTTGTCTATTATAAGCAACTAATTGATACCAAAATGATCAGTAATCGATTTCAATCCCAAAACATGAGTTATTTTCAGAAAGAAATCAGAGGCAAAGATTGGCGATGTGGCTTTATCTTTTTGTTATATCAAGATGAAAAAAAAAAAAGAAAACAAATAACCCAAGTATATTGATTTCCTTATGCCAAGTTAAACATAATGAACCTGGATAAGCCCACTATCACTTTTTACTTTCAAGAATAAATTCCGCTTATCATCTAATTGAATGAGTTTGGTTAAAGAGCCACAATTTCTATAATGCATTACTAAGAAGCAGGTGAACTCACTAAAACAAAGGCATTATAAACAATAGAAACAGCACGAGCTTCCTAAATTAAAACCAAATATAATACAAAATAGCTAGGAAAACAAAATAGTGTCAACAGATTAAGGGAGCAGGATATATAAAAGAACTGAAAGAAAGGTTCTTTTTCAACTCTCAGTGGTTAAGGAACACTAGAATAATGCAATCTCTACATTCTCTTGGAGCATTCCCTTCAAAATTAACCATGATATCCTAGCTATTTCCCAATACATGTAATAGATCCACAATAAAGAAATCATGAAGAAAATAAAAAGATCAATCTTTAGAGGAACATGAAACCTTGTGCTTGGGTGGAGAATGATGCTGCTTCTTATGACCAACAACTTCCCAATCTCCATCACTCCTCCCTTCATCCTCCTTCAATATTCTCATCCAAACAAACCAACCATTCAAAATCAAGCACATCAACACAAGCAAGCTACAAAACACCAAGAACAAACAAAGGAAAACAAAACCTCTCACCTTTCTCAATCTCCATTGGCTTCTCTCTTTCTCCTCATCATCCTCCTGCTCAGAAATCAAACCCCAATCACCAAGCTCCCAAAAGAAAAACAAAAACAAACAAACAAACAAACAAAAGCTCTCACCTTTCTCCATTGGTTACTACCATGAGAACCACCACTATATCCAAAGCCACTTCCTTTCTCACCTTCCTCCTCCTCCTGCTTCCCAGAAGAAACCACCTGGAGATCCAAAACCAAAATCCAAGCTCACTTAAAAAAAAAACCATTAAAAAACAAAAAAGAAAAAGAAGTGAAATCAAGAAGAAACCTGAGCCCAGGTGGATCTAGATCGCTGCTCCTGCTCGTCCTGCCTAGATTCATCATCTCCTCCAAGCGCAACATCGAGCAATCCCTTGATGATGCCCTCCATCTCTTCAACTTCTTCTCCTTGTCACAAAACAAAAAAAAAAGGAAGTTTTTGGATCTCTGGGAGACGCGGGGTTTACAGTTGAGGATTAGGTGCCTATGTGGCATGTTTAGCTGTATAAACTAAACAGGAAACACAATATTGCTCCATCCCAGCCGTTGATTATACATGCAGTCAACCAAGGACCTAATCACGAGGAATTATTGGACGGATATGATGAATGAATAGTTGTTATGCTGTTCAGTTTGAAACAGTGAATCATTAATAAGATTAAATATGGGGGAAAGGTTGTCGGCATTGGTTTTGGGTAGGGCCTTATTTAAGAAGATATTAATTTTTTATTTAATTTTTTCCCAAATCTTTATTCAATGAATCCTTTTTAAAATTTGAATTTTAAATTTCCAAAAAATGAAAATTTTAATTATGGAGACTATTATGTGTATCTGGTCAACCATGACATTGGTGTCCAAATAAGCATCTCTATTTCTAGATGATAATTAATTATACTGGAAATGAACTATAGGTCCCTCAAAGTTTCACAAAACCCCAAAAATCTCCGGAAGTTTTGATATCCCAAAACATCCCTCCTTTTTAAACAAACGTGATTTTAAGTCCTTCCATCCACTAACACCACTACATATGCGACAAAAATACCCTTCCGACAAATCATTACCACTCCCACCACACAATGCAAGCACATGTAAAATGTCCGAAATGCCCTTAATGCAAAACCAACTAGCGGTTTGGAATCCACGAGGCTACGATTGGGCGCCCCGGTTGTTGTCACCCAAACTTCTCCTTCAACCGCCAATTTTGAATCTCTGCTCATAAAAACACTACAGAGCAACTGGAGCTTTTCCGGACTGCACCGTGGAAGCCTCCTCTACGGGAGACATCCCACGGTGTACCTTCTTCACGCTTCAGGAGATCAAGTTTAGTGTTTAGGGTTTCTTAAAGTGGTTACTCTAAGGTACAAAGTATGCTTGGGAACCCTAGATCTAGGTTTAGGGTTTTCCATCATTTTTACCTTCTTTTCGATTGTTTTTCCTCTTTTGTATGCACTTGCGATGAAAGATTGAAGATATTGAGGTTTGATTTTGGGTTGTTGCTCGCATCGCTGAAACTTCGCAGCAAGAAATTTAGGGATTAGGGGTTATTCTTTTTTCTGATTTAGGGTGTATCTAAAAGGGGATCTGTTTTATTATTATACATTCTCCACGAATGATGTCTACAAGTGTTATCAATGTTTTCATGTAAAATACTTTTTTTTCTGTTTATTCTTCATAGTTTCCATTTAAGCGTTCTACAACCCAAGTAATAAATCTCTCTTGATGCAGTCTACGGAAAATATGTCGTCTAATCTTGTAAACGGTAGGTGCTACTTGGTGCCAGTCCACCAAACACTTTCCGAGTTGAAACCTCACATGGTGAGAGGCAATCGGGAACTCATTAGGAGGACACCCTTTGCCCCATTAGTGGACATCAACCTCGTTATGCGGTGAGAGAGGATCATTGGATGCTCTCTTAGAGAGGTATGTGGCCTTGAAACAAATTTAGTATTGGAGGGAGCATGTCGCCTTCGCACTCCTGTGACATTGCTATCATATTTGGCCTTCGCTGCCATGGGGAGGGGGTGCTCTTCAAGAAGCAGAAAAAGGAATCAGCTTTTGAAGAGAAATACATGGGTAAAATATACGACAGACACAAAGATGCCATAAAAAAAAATCTCCTCCAACTTGTCCAGAAGAAACAAGGGGAAGAAGAAAACTTTGTGAAGCTGCTGGTGGTGTACCTTCTTGGAACGATACTCTTCCCAAGCACGTCTTGTGCGGTTCCTAACTGGATTGCGGACTACGCGGACAAGCTAGATTCATTGAACTGCTATGCATGGGCGCAAGCCACGCACAAGTGGCTTATGGTTGACGTCCCGAAGATAGGTACGCTGACGCGTTGATCCGGAAATCCAACAAGACCTGCATAAAACCGGGCTATCTAAGAGGGTCGACCGTGCCGCTCAACATCTGGTTCTATGAGGTCACTAGGAGCGGGGAGAAATTGCACTTTGGGAGGACACCAATGGTCCTCAGCTATGAGGAGAACAACTTCAGAAAGCAAGCCTCCATTGGTCCCCTGCTTAAATCGCTCGATAGAAAGGAGGTACACAAGCCTTTTCTGTTACTTTGTCATCATTTCCTTTAAGATTTGAAAACTCTCATATCACGCATTCTATATTTACATTTAATATAGACACTTCCCGTTTAAAATACTATTTTTCATTTAAATTCAAGTGTTTATGTTTAACTTATCGTGGTTTTCGTTTAACTAAAATGAATTACAGTTTAATATTATTTGATTGGGGTTAATATCTAACGCTCTCGCCAGTAAATATAAGATACATTGTGATTCTTTACAGTTTTCCGAGCTAGTCCCCGTCACATTGGATGAAGAAGAGAATGTAGGCAACGTGCGGCGGGACAATCAGGGGCTTAGACCAAAAGTTTGCCACCGCGCCCATCTCGCGGGTAGCAAAGGGTGCTAAGGGAGGCGTGACAGGTCTGAAAAAAAGGTCCGTAATACGATTAGCTTTAATTAGTTTTTTCGTTTAGATTTTGCTAAATGGTTCTTGTTCTTATATCAGCGACGAGTCTTCGACGACTGCATTCAAATCGAATTGGGAGACTTGGGAACGCAGGAGTACCTACTTATCACCGAAGAGAACTGCCCGCAACAGAAGGCGAGGTCCGTTGACTGCCGGATCTATGTCATGCGATTCATAGAGCAGATCCTCGATAGCGAGAAACTCCGCCTCCCCAACACGGACATTCCACTATTACGTTTGCGTTTCGTCGCACAGATATTGATGGACGGCATCAGGCGGAGCGGTGTGGATTCTGACGCGGTAACTAAAACAGATCGAAAGGAGAGTTAATTTTACTTTTCAGATTAAGAAACAGTTACGCTTCCAAAATCCTTATGCCTAACATGTGTAAACAGTTGACTTAAAAACATCGTTACAATGTTTTGCTTTCGTTTATTATTTATGTCTGCCATTTAAAATGAAGCTTTTGTTCGGAAAGTTCAACGGGAACTCAATATATTAAACGTAAAGGTTACATATTACACGGAAATGAGTTATTTTAAATGGTACTGTGCAATGTTAAGCATAATATTTGGATTTTAAACATAAAACTTATATATTCCACTTGAACGAATTATATTAAACGTGAGGATGGCAATCGTAGACTTTTAGCGACACATTCAACAAATGGAGATTAAGAAAGCAGAAATATATTGACATATCCATTCAAACTTAAAAAAACGTAACAAAAAAAAGCATTACAAAAAAAGGTGCAAAACATAACATAAGAAAAAAAAAGACATGAAAATAGATTGTTTAACATAGAAAAAAAAAGGATAAGGGGGTCCAGGACCAGCAGCAGCAGAACCAAATTTTTCTTCAATCAGTATCTTCTTACGGTGTCTTTGGGAGGAAGATCTCAAAGGGCTTGGGTGAGAGTCAATCGCGTCATGTCAAAGTCCGGATGACGACGAGAGATATCTTGGAAGATTTTGAATCCTTCCTCGAAGACAAGACGTCGAAAGTCATCGGATTCCTTGAAGTCGGCGATTGCACCGGCGGCGATTTCGCTCTCTCGAGCAATGTTCTAGTCGGAAAGCTTGTAGAGCTCCACATTGAGACGTATCTCCAAGTGAAAGAGGCTGGATCTCTTGTATCGGCTTCAACGGCATCCTCCAGATCGCCCTCGCAACCGAGCGACGGTGCTTGGACTCCTCTTCCTTCAATTCAGCCTGGACATCTTCCGGACTCCTCGGAACCGAAAAGAGTGAAGAAGTTGTGCCCCTCACGGAGGGATATTTAAAGGCGAAGGGAGCCGCTGACTTGGTACCCGAGCGGCTTAGCGACAAGATCCCATTGCTGATGCTTTGGTTAATGTACCTGGGGTAGT
Source organism: Dioscorea zingiberensis (assembly GCA_026586065.1). NCBI lineage: Eukaryota > Viridiplantae > Streptophyta > Magnoliopsida > Dioscoreales > Dioscoreaceae > Dioscorea > Dioscorea zingiberensis. The sequence goes on along the minus strand of JAGGNH010000087.1, from coordinate 179,552 downwards.
TTCGTTGTAATTTCGTCTACCTACATGCAATAAATGGATTGAAGCGGCAGAGCCTTGTAAAAGGAAAAGGCATTGAAGATAATTAAATGGATGCGAAGGGGGGGGGGGGGGGGGGGTACAACGCGTCGAAATATGTAAAAGTGCTTTGGGATAATGAGATGTCCATCTATTTCCCAGACCAATGGAAATATTAAACGGAGAGTCGTAATGTTAAATAGGAAGAATGGATAGTAAGCAGAAAAACGAAATACAATAAATAAAATAAGTGTTGGAATAATTACAAATTCGTCATGCACGTTAGAAAGTAATAATGTTTAACACTGGCATTCGTCACTTTATTCCCGGATGATTAATCCTCCATTAGTCAGCAATCAGTGCATTACAAGATCTCCGGTTGTGTCGAGCCTCATGGCAGCGAGTACAACGTAACTCACGCACTTCAGGTGCATGTGATTCTATCCTCTTACGTCTTGGACGACCCGGTGGCCTTTTTGTGTTAATTCACGGTTTGGATCAGTCGGCTTGCCATCATCTGGGACAGGAAAAATAGCTTCGGCATATGCTAGCCGATAAGCCTCAGCTGTGAAATAGTAGTCAACATACCGATGCACATTTGTGTCTGTAAGCATTATTGCAGCACATGCGTGTTTACATGGGAGGTCAGACACCTTCCACCTTCGCGATGAGCATGTCCTCGAGAGTAAATCGACGGAGTTGTTGTGAGCCACAACGACCTCGAAATGATCTCCGTCTGAACGCCCAACAAGTAGGTTGCGGTTTTCTTCAACAATTTCCTCCAGTTTCTTATGTATGTCAGGGCATAGGTACGTTTCCTATTTTCTAGAATTCTCACGGCGGTTACAAAGCATGACCATGAGCTTGAACCTTTGATGGATAAGAAAGCAGTGACGAAGTAGAAAGGAAAACATATTAAATCGAAACTTGTTATATTAAACGGAAATGCTTGAAGATAAGTAGGAACAAATAATATTAAACGAAAACACAATATATTAAATGACAACATGTTATTTTAAAAAGTAACATGATATCGTAAACGATAAATCAACATATTAAACGGTAAATCAAATATATTAAGCAAACATATCTTACCTTATTGAATCAACCATGTTCGTTACGGGGAGGTGGCGCGCCTCCTTAATCTAGGCATTGAAGGACTCTGCTACGTTGGAATATATCTCGCCCCATCTTTGGCCTTTGAACATATAGTTCGACCAGTGAGACACATCAGATTTCTGAAGAAGCCAACGATGTGCGTCAGTTGATGCGGCAAGTAGGTCGTTGACTGCGTCGTTGTATTCCTTTGCATACATGCGTAGCAATCGACAAATATGGACCAACATTCCTCCTTGAGAGATTTCCCAAGTCTAACATTTCCCTTCATGAAGTTTGCTTCTAAGTCTTAGTAAGCAATATGCATGCGGGCGGAAGGAAAACATTTGCGACGGCGTTGATAAAGCCATTCGACCTATCCGATTTTAATGTAATAATCTTGGCATAGTCGTCATCCCCGTAAATGGCATCGACGAGTTTTGACAGGTGAATCACGCGTCCGATTAGCGTCTGGGTTTCATTATCAACAACAAAGAAACGCTAGCGTAGAAAGAAGCCCTCGTTCCCATCTTTACCCGTCGCTCCCAACAATGTGCCCCCGTATTTTTCAAGCAAATGAGTTCCATCAACGAAAAGCCATGGCCTACAACCTCTCTTGAAACCATCAATACAGGCACGGAATGAGAAAAATGCGCGTCTAAATCGCTCACCGTCCGCGTCAACAATGGCAATGCTGCCAGGGTTCGTCTCCATCACCTTGTTTGCGTACCAAACTAACAAGTCATAGCTGGCCACCTCTTTCCCCAACCAAGCTTGCTTATACTTCAAATTGACACCATGATCTCGCAGCATATCCTGTTGAATGTCAATAGGCCTGTACAAATGGCGGTCTTTTAGCTTCTGCACCACACGAGCACTGACCCACTTCTTCGATGCTTTCGGATGCTACGCCATACCGATACCGCCGCCACATGTATGTGTGGGATACATTGTTTTGATTGAAAATGTTGTATGATTACCCTCTGTCGATGCGTGGACACGCTTAATCGGCAAACCCATCATGCGGCGCATTGGGCGATCACTCTCTTCTTATCGTTCTTTCTGAAGTTAAAGTCAAAATTACATTTTGATAAGCGAAATTGCGGTCACGTCCTTCAAGTGATCAACTGTCCCTAAACCGGTCACCTACTCCCAACGACACAATTTCAAAGCATTATCCGGTAGAGTAGAAATGGTTAATGCCCCGTAGATCCTGTCAGCTGGGATTTGTGCCTCGATTGAGTGATATACTCTCTGAGTACGAATCCCTACTGCTGGTGCATATATCACAAATGAAACAAATGAGATTTAGATATATTACATAGAAAGTCAAAATGTTACGTGAAAAACCATATTTGTAAGCGGAAAGTTAAAATATTAAACAGAAACTGACTATGTTAAATGTGAACTCATAAGCTTAAGCGGAAACATGAAATGTACGAAATACAAGACATATCACGTGGATACACTAACGTGTTGGTTGATTCAACGAAAAAAGACGTAATATTTACGATGGTAATGAGGAGCTCGATGGCACATCAACTGCCTCTTCAACGGTATCGACAATAAGGTCGATAGTGGAGCTGTTGAACATGTGGTATATGGCACATACGCTGAAAGTCCACCTCCGTTTCAATTGGGCAAACAGTTTGGTGTGCATCTGGTGTGACAAACCGAACCTTTACACGTGAAACTTCAAGACCCCATCGCTTACATATCTCGTCTAGTATTGACGACGCGAAGTCAAAGACAATGAAATCGCAAAACACGTCCCTCGTCCTTATATCTGGCTACTGCGCAAAAGGTCTACATTGACAACCTGCAGCAAGAGTGTGTGCCTTACACATTGGCATGGTTTTAAACGGATACAAAAAACCTTTTCCGGAAAAATGATAAAAGGAACTCACTGCAAAAGTGAATGTTTCGTCGACTAACCATGTAGCTGACTTCGCCGAGTAAGGTAGAAGGACACGTAACTTCACGGGTTCGAGAGAGGAATGGATAATGATTTCTCTCGGTAAATGGAGACAAAATGGAACAAAAGAGAACAAACACAGGCTTGAAGAAGAAGAAAAACTGAAAAAACAAGGCACGAAGTACAAAAACCCAGTGAAAAGATGTTGAAAAGGTGTAAGATGTGATGGGTAAAAGTTAAGTTTGAAAATGTTAGCTTTGATTTGGCGGGAAAAAAAAGCAGCATACTTTGAGGGCAAAATGGGTATTATCAGTAAATGGGACTGACGGAGTCATGGCTGGGGACTAATAAGGAACAAAACCAAAAAGGTAGGGACTGTCTGGGCATAAGTTATGTCAGAGGGACTGTCTGGGAAGTTTGCAAACTTTCAGGGACCTAAAAATAATTTTCCCTTAATTATAATATCTAACTTGATGCTGAGATCTTCGGGAGATATGGACTAATCTTGATCAACTAGTGAGATAAACAAACTTCGATTAAACTGAAAATTGGGAAAAAAAATTCTTCTTAGCTGTAAATGTTTTCTTTTTATGAGATGATAGTCTTACAGGTCATCATTCCTCATTTAGGATAGGACCTGCAGATACAATGAGCAAGGTGGTGGACATAGTGCCTAAGAATAACTCCAACGCTTAACTCAATGGGGAAGGAGCGTGAGGAAGGAGAAAACAAAGGAAAGTTTAGAGTGGATAGTAATAGGTAGAAAGAAATTCGATCATCTGGTATAGAATGCTCGTCACTAACGTTGGATGGTAACTTCAATCGTCACCAACTGATCATGTCCATGATCTACTTGGATGCCTAAGATTGTGTCATGTGTGAGTGGAGATTTAGCCTCGTATCAAACTATTTTTTTATATTCATTTGGTTCCTTAAATCTTTTTTATGTTACAATGAATAACTTTTACTTTCAAAGATCAAGATAAATATTTAGATATAATTCATGTATCAAAATTATACTTCCAATATATTATAGTATACATTTTGAAGTATGAATGATACTAAATTTGTATAACCATCAAACTTTATATATATATATATATATATATATATATATATATATATATTGATAAAGTGGATAAACCACATTCCTTTATTGATAGAAATAAAACCGGCTTACAGACTTACAGGGGTCTCTGTTGGGACCGGGTTTTACATGTCGGGTATTGGGGACCTTGATTGGCTTGACCTGTCGGGATCATCATCTTCAAAGTCAATTCTTGGGAATGCCGCCCTTGGACGTCCCGTGTAAGGGAGAGACTATGTTTGATGAAGCCGACCATGGGCTATAATTGGTTCTGTTGGGTGGCCTGAGCACTGTCGAACCATGTGAAGAAGAGGGAATCAATGTGTCGGATGAGTCGCCTACAAACGCGTTGTTTGTCATTGAAACACCTCATGTTCCTTTCCAGCCATAAGTTCCAGATGATGGCCAACGTCAGCAGGTGCCATCCTTTTCGGAGGTCTAGCCGCAGAATCTGTCCCAACGATGCTCGTCCCCATAGATCTTGTATCTTGTTGGGAAGACGAGTGATCCCCAGAAGTGATGAGTAGTGGGACCAAACTCTTGCTGAGAATTGGCATTGGACCAGCAAGTGGTCATTGTTTTCCTCATGGGTATTGCATAGATAACAGGTTGTTCTTTCCCTCTGCCAATTTCTTCTTGCTAGGTTGTATAGCGTGTGGAGCTTGACTTCCCATGCCAACAAAGCGAAGAATTTGACTTTTAGGGGGGCTAGTTGCTTCCAGAAGGATGGGGGAAGAGTACTCCTCGTTCCGCAGTCCATCCGAAAGTGGTAGAGGGACTTAACAGAGAAGTCATGGGATGAGGTGAGTCTCCATTTCTGAGTGTCCGCTGTGGTGGTGTCCCCATGGTCCAAATGTTGTTGTAACACTTGCCATGTCTCCCATGCTCCTTGTGACAGTGGCCCTGGTTTCAGAAGTGGTATTCCTCTTGCTCGGAGTTGTCGTGCCTCTAGAATCGTAAGCTCCATTTTCGTCCATAGCATCTGAAATTCCGGGTTCCGCCTGAAGGGGCTATGGCCGTTGACCCAGTTATCTAGCCACACTCTGGTTGTGTCCCCTTGCCCTGGGGAGACAATCACATTTTCCAAGACTATATCGCGTTGTTGTGAGATCCCTTTCCAGAAAAAGGAAGATCGGTTTGGTGCCGGCTTGAAAGGGTTGATTTGCGCGTTCCTGAAGTATGCTTGTGTGATAATCCTTCAACTAATCCTGGTCTTTCCGTTCAGGAGTCGCCACCACCATTTACCGAGTAGGGCTTCGTTGAAGGCCTTCATATTAATAATGCCCCAGCCTCCTAAGTCCTTTGATCTTGTAAGGGTATCCCACTTGGCTAGGTAAGCTTTTGAGTCTGGGTTGGTTCCTCTCCATAGGAAGTCTCTTCGAATGCCCTCAATGCGTCGTATCACTCATTGCGGAAGCTTGTACATGGTCATCCAGTGAGTTGGAATTGCCGATAAGATCAAGTTAAGTAGGGTGACGCGGCCTCCCATAGACATCAATCAACCTTTCCATGAAGCCAGCTTTTTTCGTACCTTTTGGATGAGTGTTTCCCATTCCGCCTTACGGGGTTTCTTTGCTAATGGGATGCCGGATAGTGTAATGGAGGGGCTTAGTTGACATCCCGTTGTCGAGGACAGATTGTTCGCCTCCGTTTTCGTCATTTTAATTGGTGTGATGGCGCTTTTATTATAGTTGATTTTTAGTCCCGAGAGTCTTTCGGATAGGTGGAAGATGAGCTTCAAGGTGGTGAAGTCACTTGGCTTCCTAGAGTTGAACATCAGGAGATCGTCTGCGTAGAGGAGGGCTGAGACTTGTTCCCCTCGTGCTGCTCTTATGCTAAAACCCTCAAGGATATTTTCCCGCATAGCATGTTTCACCATAGTGGTGAAAACATCCGTTGCAAGGATAAATAAAAGTGGTGAGCACCCTGTCGCAGCCCCCTTTGATGTCTTATGTAACCCATAGGTGTTCCGTTGACGAGGCAATTGGATTTTGAGGAGTGGAGAATCTTTGTGATCCATCCATTCCATCGCTGTCCAAAACCCCTTGCTTGTAATACCTCAATAAGAAATTCACAGTCCACTGTATCGAATGTTTTCTCGAAGTCAACCTTCATTAGTACCCCTCGCTTCATTTTCATACTGTAAATAGTTTCTTTTGCAGCTACAATGTTGTCTTGGATGCATCTTCCTTTAATGAAGGCGGTCTGGTTTTCATTTATCAGGTCGGAGATAACGCTCTGGAGCCGGTTCGCTAGTACCTTGGTGATGATTTTGATTGAGCAATTGAGCAAGTTTATGGGGCGATAGTCCTTAATTGAAGACGCTTCACCATTTTTGGGGATTAGGATGATGTGTGCCCAGTTTAGTCTTTCAAGGTTGGCGGTTCCTTGGTGTAGTTCGTGGAAGGATTTCAGTATTTCATCTTTGGTGAAGTACCAACCCTGTTAGTAGGGGTCATTGGAAAGCCGTCAGGTCCCACAGTCTTTTCTGGGTTGAGTTCCTTGATGGCCGTGAGGATTTCTTGTTCTGTGAAGGGGTTGCCGAGTTGTGATAGGTCGGTAGGGGGGTGGGTCTGTGAACATTCACATCCAGTCTATGCGGTATATGTGCTGCCTTTTGTTTTCGAAAAGCGCCGTGAAATGTGCGGAGACTACTCTCGCTATATCTGATTGGGTGCAATACAGTTGGTCATCTACTGAAAGTTGGTGTATCCAGTTTTTGTTTCTTCTCTGGTTCGCGATGCAGTGGAAGAATTTTGTATTCTTATCCCCCTCCTTGAGCCAGGTTATCCTTGAGCACTGCCTCCAGTGTTCTTCCTCCTGTCGAATCAGATTGTCGTATTCATTCATGTTGGCTTGGAGGGATTCTTCTTCCAAAGTGGAGAGCTGGTGCTGCTCTCCTTTAGTGTTGAGTTCCTCTATTCTGCCTTGAAGTTCTTCCTTCCTATGGCGTTGTATTTGTTGTTCCTCCTTGTTCCATTCTTTCAGTCTTTTTCGCAGTAGGGTTAGCTTCTTGGACCACATGTATGCTCCTGTTAATTCGAAGTCATTGAGTTGCCACCATTGGCCTACCATGCTCCAGAAACCTTCAACTTTCCCCCATCCTCTGTTGAATCGGAAGGGGAAATGTTACGATACATGCCTTCCACATTCCAGGGCTATGGGCACGTGGTCTGACCGGATTCTAGGGACCGCAGTCTGCCAAATGCGTGGGTGAGCCGCCGTCCATTATGGGGAAAACAGAAATCTGTCCAAACGGATCATGGTAGGAGAATGTCTTCCGTTAGTCCATGTGTATTTTCTTCCCGATAGAGGTGGGTCGTAGAGTTGTAAATCCGTAATGACATCATTGAAGTTACGTTGATCTTGTGTGTCCCTGTTACCGGTATTCCTGTCTGATTGATCCCTTGTCAAGTTGAAGTCACCCCCTATTAGCCACAGACCTTACCATCGTTGGCGTATGGATCTTAGCTCATCCCAGAAAGCCCTTTTATGATCCCTTTCGCAGGGTCCATATACCGAGGTGATCATCCATCTACTACGGTTTTCCTTGCTTCCAGGATTGCTGATATTGAGAAGGTGTCCGTATAATCAGCGATGAGACTGAAAGTTGTTGCACTCAGATACCCCCCCCCCCCCTGTGTGTTGTCTGCCGGTAGTACCAGTCGTTCTGAGTAATAGTTTTCTCTGATTGAGCGCCACATACGATCATTAATGGTTTGGAGCTTTGTTTCCTGAAGACAGAAAATGTCTGCTTTGTGGTTTGTGATAAACTTTATATTTTATATGAATAATTTATAAAAAATATCATATAATATTTTCATATATAATAAAGTGCACTTTTTACTTTTTTTTGTTTGATTTGGCTGTATTTTTTAAAAGAAGATATTATAATTAACTTAGAAAATATATACTAGTAATTAGTAAATCATTTTAATTAAATGTTACTAGACAAGTTATTATGTCAACCTATCAAATCAGTTTGTGATATGATATTATATTTTAAGAGTTGGGATTAATATTAATAATTATTTAATGATTTCAATTTTATAAGTATTATATTATTAATAATTACTATAATTTATTATATTAAAAAATTCTTTATATGGTTAAAGCGGTTAATATTAAATAGTCCTCGTAGTTTATTATTATTTATATATTTTTTAATTAAATTCAAAACAATCATACACAATCTCTTGTTTGTTTGGTGCACATCACTACCATGATGCTCACTTGGAGACTTGGAGTACATTGGATTATAATTTTTTATTTTCTTTATAATAATCTTTTGTGGTAGCCTGGTAGGTCAATATCGTACGAATTCATTTTTTTTATTTTTTTTATTTATTATCATCACATATGTTATCACGTCATCATTTTTTATTATTCCAAACTCATATGAATAAATAAAATATTTTTTGTTAACTAATAATAATAAAAATAATCCACTAAATATAAACTAAAATAAAAATTATACATTTATTATATAAAAATTTTTTAACCAAAAATATGAAAATAAGCAATACACTAATAATGTACAGTTGGCTAAAGCGGAAGTTATCTAAAATCTTACTTAACGGCCTTAATAAGCTATTAGTGCAAGGTTCTCTTCTTTAAGAGATGACGCCTCGATGCTTTGTGATGTGAATCCCTATATGCTCCCCTTCTCTTCTGAGGTGTAATGGCGTAGTTGTGTTGAACGGGTTCCGCACATGCTCCCCATCTTTGACTTCCTTTAAGGGGTGCTTGTCGCCTTTGTAAAAAAAAAAAAAACAATGCATGTCTTTAATCCAAAATTTATATTTCATAAGGTTTAAATATAGAATTTTGATTAAAGCTAAATAATAATAATTTATAGGGCTTTTTGTGGGTGTTCCCGAAAAAAATATCCAAATTACATATATGTACCATGAATAACCATAATTGCATGTACACCCTCATGTTTCTGGTTTTATTGCATATATAGGGTTAACATCAAGTGCTCAACCGAGAGCTAACAAATGATAACCGTGTCAAAAGAACATTATACATTTTACACATATATCCTTAAAATGTTTAATTGATTATAATAAATTCTAGGAATTAATTATAGATCCTTTAAATAGTGCCCAAATTACCTATAAGTCCTTGGAGAGAGGGGGAGGGTTGGGGTGTAGTGTATTAGTATTTTGGGTGTGTGTATTTTGGGTGAGAAATAATATCAAATAGTGCCATGGACTAATATAAAATTTGCCCTTATAAATTTATAAATACTTAAAATATATTAATATTGAAAGAATTTTTTTTAAAAAATAACTGGAATAAAAGGTATTTTTTGCCACATGATTTAAATTTAACTATAGTTAAGATATTTGGGTTAATAACAATTAACAAATCTCAATAGCAGTAATTAAATAGGAAACTTAAACTTGGTTTTGATATATATATATATATATATATATATATATATATATATATATATAGTTATTAGCCAATATATATTTTTTATAAATTTTATTTTTCAAAATGTCTCTGGGCTGCCTAGTCAGTATCCAAGATGTTGATTGGATGCTGATTAGGATTAGAAATAATATTTAAATAATTTTTGGATATTAATGAAAACACATAACATTTTATAATTAACCACTTCTTTTTTTTAAAGCACCATAGAAAGGCGTTTAGCTCCATAGAATGTTTTTGGTTGTCCACTAGAGCTAAACAATTTTTCACAAACGTTTTAACTCTAGAAATGGAGACCCTAAAGCTAAATGGTCTTTAAAAGGTTGTTTAGCTCCAGAGAGTGCTTTGGGTTATTCTCTAGAGCTATACGGTTTTTCACAAAGGTTTTAACTCTATAAATAGGGTCTCTAGAGCTAAATTACATTTGAAAGGCATTTTAGCTCTAATGAGTGTATTATATTGCTGTTTGTAGCTAAACGACATTTGAAAAGCCGTTTAGCTCCAGAGATGCAGTCGTTGGAGCTAAACGGCCTTTAAAAGGTTGTTTAGTTCTAATGAGTGTATTATGTTGCTTTTTGAAGCTAAACGACTTTTCAAAAGCCTTATAACTCCAAAAATGTGTCTTTGGAGCTAAATGGCTTTTGAAAGACTGTTTAGCTTTAGAGAATGTATTATTTTGCTCTCTCGAGCTAAATGACCTTTTAAAAACCGTTTAGCTCCAAAGAGCAAGTTAACATATTTTTTAAATATGAAAGGTCATTTAACTCCAAAGAGTATTTTATCTTGTTCCTCGGATCTAAACAACCTTTTAGAAAGACCCTTCACTCTAGAGATGGAGTTGTTGGACATAAATGACCTTTCAAAGGCCCTTTAGCTCCAAAGATGGGGTCCTTGGAGCTAAACAGTCTTTTAAAAGCCATTTACCTCTAGCGAGAGTTTGTCTTGCTCTTTAAAACTAAAAGACCTTTAAAAGACCGTTTAGCTCCAAAGATGGTGTTTGAAAGACCACTTATATATATATATATATATATATATACAAGTGTGATAACATAAGGTAATTACTTAGAATGACATCGTAGATTTCTGGCCTCACATTTGACCTCTAAGCGTATTTGAAGGATTTCGGCCAATGCAGGATGGGAAGATAAACCGAAAAATAAGGCTTTAGCGTATGCGTTTTCATACATGTGGGTGTATCAAACGTTTACAAAATTGTATAAAAATGGACATGCTAGTTTATTTTTCGATGATCTTCCATCCGTATGGTTGGAAATCCTTCAAATCTTCCAGGGGGTCAAATGGGAGGTGACCGCGAATACACGGTGAATCAGACCGACCGCCTATTATTACGTATATATATATATATATATATATATATATATATATGCAATTTTGTCTAATTAAGAATATAATAACCCTGCAACAAGGCGTACTGATTGGAGCACTACACCCGAAGTGGCGTGGCTCCCAACCTCTGGGCAGGTCACGCTCCTCCCACGTTCGATCCACATGACCTCATTGATCCAGCGGTTGAGAAGTCCTGATCATCCTCTTCAATTACAATCACGATAACGCACGATTTTTACGGCCTTTCTTTAGTTTATTTTATTTTTAGTATATAGAAATAGCTATATCATTATAAAAGTAATACTATTTAAATATAATTATTTTTAAATATAAATTTACTCAAATCATTTTCTAAATTATTAAATTAAAAATAGCATAACATTAAGAAAATGCTTGAATCCAAATAAATGAAGAAAAAGGATATCAAAAATTGATAGTTGTGTCTTGTGATAAAAAAAATCATCTAAATATTTAACACTAAATAATAGATATTTTTTCTCCATTTTTTATTTTTTAATATGTGATTTCAGTAGTGGCTTTCTCCATCTTCTCTGTCAATACCTCACCTAAAAAAGGGGGACCTTTTTTGTTTAAAAAATATATATTATATTTGATGATATTTTGTGTTTTTGGACGACAATCTCTTTCTTGCAAGGGTCACTGGCATGATTGGCTATTTTTTTTATAAATATTATACCAAAATTAATTAAAGTAATTTATTCTTATATTCTACACATATTAGAAATGCATAATAACACCCTTAGTTTCAAGTGAGATTTTATTAAAAGTATAATATTAAGTAAAATAATGAAGCCATATGTAATTAATTATATTAGTTGTAAATGTAAATGAAGTTCATCAAAAGGAAAATATTTTAAAAGTTTAAAAATAAATAAAAATGAGTCAAATATGGATCACATAGAATGAATATTTTTTATTTATTAAAGTGGATAAATCATATTTATTTATTGATTAACATGAAATAAAGACTTACTATGATTCTTTAAACAAAAAATTGTTATATTTTTTCCATTTAAATTTATAAAAACTTAATTAATCCCCCTCTTATGAACTCTTACTTCTTATAGCCTTATTTCTTCTCCAATCTAATGTAACTGCTGACACAAGATCAACAAAATCTTATATTTAATTGAAACCATAGCTTACAATTATATATATAATGGGGGAGAAGAATTATGGGGTGGAAGTCCACTTTGACTCTTAGATTTTCTTTATTTTGTAAAAAACAAAATATATAAATTTTCATAAATTTTAACTTTGGAATGTTTTGCTTCAGAAAAATAAACAAATATTTTAAATAAATAAATAATATAAAATTATATGTTTTCCCTCAATCAAAACAATTGATAAAATGAAAGAAAAACAATTAAAATAAAAAATTGAAAAACAAACAAGTTAAACAAAGGGAATACTTTAAGAAACAATTAATAATCATATTTCCTCACTCATATTCTGCTTACTTTCATCTTCTCTCAATCCAATTGCATGCATAAACTAACACTACAATGTTGTCATTATAAAACAGTATTACACTACAATGTTGTCATTAATGTGACAAGACCTCTACTGACTTCTAATGGAGGTCCTTCTCATTCTTTTCTTTCTCAATTAAGCATAAAAAATACATCCAAATAAGTTGAGTTTGGTTGAATAATAATTTAAAAAAAAAACAACGGTCACAATGAACCATTAATATCAATCCTTTATTAGAATATGAGATTCTTCCACAGATGACCTGAGATCGAATTTTAGCTCTTACAAAATAAAAATACAGAGCTCAAATTTATTCTATATGTGAGCTATCGAACCCGTTTAACCCTACGAATATATAGAACTATTCTGCATATGAGCTGTCAAACTCGTACACTTCTTTGAAATCCTTGGATGTGCTTGTCCCCTTATTAAAAAAAAAAAAAATCACCAGAAAAACATACAAATCAAATCAATCAACAGATATACATTTTGACAGACCATTAATCCTCCTCTTCCAACATCTTTTCCTCAAGCTCAAGAGAAATAGTTCATATTGGATTTTTAAAAAAATTTAAAACTAAAACAAAATAGAAAAGTTGATGCTAATTTCTTTTTCTTCCATAGTTTTCCACTGTCTTCGATCTCTCATTCCCTCCCATCCCTCTCAATCCAATTCACTGAGAGAGAAGGCCATCTCTGAAGGGTTTAATGGAGGATTCATTCTTTTTTTCTTTTTAGAGTTCATTATTTGTTTTCTTTCAATCCAAATTAACACACCAAATAATGAAAAAACATACAACAAATTAAGAAAATATATTTGATAAAATAAACCAGTGATCTGATCTTAATTCTCCTTCCTCTCTCTCCCTCTCTCTCTTTCTCAACCCTTTCACATATATACTGATACACACACACACACACACACACACAAATTAAGCTTGCTTAAAACATGCATCATCTCCAAAAGCTCTCTTGTGCAGTCTTCCCAGTGAGATAAGAGCTCTGAAAGCTCTTAATGGATGAAGAGAAGCTCTTCTTCTTCTTGATCTCCTTCTCCTTCTCCTTCTCCTCCTTCTCATCAAAGTCTATCTTCTTTTGCCTGCAGTCCTCACTGCAAAAAGGCATATCCCCTCCATACATGAAGATATCCCTGTGTCCTGAAAGAGTTTTGTTGCATAGATAGCATGAGTCAAGGAAGTGGCGAGGCTCATCATCAGAGAGAGAATCATAGAAGAACATGGAAGTCACTGATCTCGGTGAAGGACTTCCAGCCAGAGCCTTCAATAAGGATGAATTGGACGAAGAGGAAGAGGAGGAGGAGGAGGAGGTGGTGGTGTAGCTCTTGGTGATCATGTTGCTTCTTCTTCTTGTACTTGTTGATGTTTGAGAATTAACACAAGCTGCTTCATTAAGGTCTGAGGAGTGAAGAGGTGGAGGAGGAGGAGAGGGTGGAGATGGAGGAGAACTCCATTAATTTAGAGAGAGTTTTTTCTTGTTTCTATGTTTGATTTTGGTGAAGGAGAAGGAATGATTGATGGAGAAGTTATATAAAGAGAGAAATTAAAACAGGTGGTGGTTCTATCAGTATATATGGATCCATGCAAACCCAATTGCTGCCATTTGTCCATTCACTTCACTTAACTTCCAAGAGTGGTGGGGCCATACTTTGGTTTTTTTTTTTTTTTGTTAAAAATTATATTTTATTTACCAATTAATCAAACTATATATATATAGATTAATTATAAAATTAACAAAACTGTAACATGATGTAGCTAGCTAGGTGGTTGTTGATATTTAAGTTGTTTTGATTCATTATATGACAGCTAGCTAATGAACATAAGAGCAGGTCTAGATATTTTTCTTTAGAAACTTCAAATATCATATATTATTATTTAGAAATTAGTTTAACTAGCCTTGTGTTTTTAACATTATTAAAGTAAACTTTGAACTTTCAATTTAATTACAATGTTAATTTAGTTTTTTTTGAGCAAATTAATTATTAGTCCTTCACACTATTCCATACTATTTTCCCTTTAACTAAACCCCACTCAAAACACTATTTACATTAAGCCCCTAAATACTCCTACCCAGGGACCATATGACAAATACTTCACTATTCAAGGGATGAATAGTGAATTACCTATTTTTTCTTTGGTTAGTTTTCCAAAAACCAATCCTCAATTATCAACTCAACGCTAAACTAAAGGTAAAAATCATTTTTTTATTAATTAAAAGTAATTGTATTTTTGAACTACTCCACCAAAATCATCCTGACTCCATCTGATCATTGGAGACCTAGTTGACGAATCGCAAACAACCTTATCAAAGGGAGGGTCATCCATGATTTTAAAAATATTTTTTTATTTCTTCGATGGACTCTCAGACCAACGGATTAATTATAATAAGAGTGTAATCACTATCACAACGGTCCAAGCACAAGAACGGGCTCGGATCATCAATTATAGCATTGAGACCTTGCCCATCAAATATTTAAGAGTGCCCATTATGGGGAAAACCAAAAAAGGAAGATCGGTGGACCTTGATAAATAGGATAAGAGAAAGGATGATATCCTGGAAAGGGTGGTTCCTATCCCTAAGGGGCGCATAGTTCTCATAAATTCAGTACTATCATCAATACTAAACCACTAGATAAAATTGAAGCCATAAGAAGGGACTTTCTATGGAGGGGCGTGCACCCCTCAAAGTGAGCAAAGCTAAGGGCAGTGGACAACCTCATCGAGAGGAGCCTAGAGTTCAACATAGAGACCACACCATAATGGATAAGGGATGAAGACCACGAGACCTTTGAGGATGATCCCCTATGGAAGAGGACATAGGGAACTAAAGAGGAGAGCACAAAGCCTCTCTGGACACATGCATGTCATACACAACCAGGAAGCAAGTATAGTAAACTTATATTCTCTTTTGGTATAATGGTTGCAAGGGCATGTAACCTATTACACAGTCTCTAAATAAAGCGTGGTTTATCTTTTTTTTTTAAAGTAATTGTTTTTATTGTTAAGAGACTTTTTTATATATAATTTTACTTTTTGTATTTTTACCCACGTGTACCACCATGTAGCATCAAGTGGCGTGCTTACTGAGCTAAGGGTACAGTATACAAAATTGAAAGTTCAAGAGAGGAAAACATGATGTAGAAGCTTCATAAAATAATTTATTCAAAATTATATCAGGATGTATTGTAATAGATTAATAGTTTATATTTCACTAATCTCAAAGCAATCTGCATGGTCATAGTATAATATTTTAATAAATTTTTTTATTATAATCAAGTCAAATCTACAACCAGAGAGAACCGTGATAGAGAATAAACAAGAATAGTGGCTTTATTTTACCTGACATTCAAATTGATTTTTAATTTGTTAAAATGATCAATTAAAATAATTGATTTGTCATGGAAAGCATATAAATTGATATAAAAAAAAAAGAGTGGGGGATATTTTTGGGTCAAACCAGATGAGTCTAGTGTCAATTAAAATCCAAGGGACCATATGAACTATGAAGGAAGAGGACCACATATATAGAAAATGTAAATTACCACTATGTTTTAGTGGTTGAGCTGTTGTATTCCTCTTTTGGGACTAACAAAGATGGTGACTTATTTGGTCTAAAGTGATGGAGGATTCCTCCAACATGCCCTAAGGTGTAAACCATTGAAATTAGTTTTGACCACTGTCATGTATGACAAGTCTATATATATGATAAGACTATATGCAACTTAGTTATGGCCCGGTTTAGGGTTTTATTTCACAATTAATTCTCTTTAAATCCCCTTAATTCTCCTTGTCTAAATTCAAGTTAGTGATGGCTTGGTTTAGGGTTTTTATTTCATAATTCATTCTTATTAATTCTCCTTAATTTTCCTTAATTCCCCTTAATTCTCCTTGTTTAAATTCCAAGTTAGTGATGAAATGACATGTATATATGACAAGTCTACACATTTGAAAATATGTTTAATTGGTATAGTGATGGCATTGCTATAGTTTTCTGCATATTTGAGGAATATATGCAAGTTATTTTATTAACAATATTTACATTGCTTGATTGTTACAAATCTCCATTACTAACCTGTTGCAAAAAAAACTTGAACTCCCTAACGTTTAATTGTTTTCAAAGAGGCAAGTTGAGATGGTCATGAATGGTAAGTTGAAGTTGAGAGCCAATTAAGTGCAAAGTTTAGGAATGCCCGTGGGTATTATATGCAAACTTAAATTATGCTACCGGCAACTACAAGGTGAAAACAATTGTGAGTGAGCATACTTTCAATTGGACATTCAAGAACATGAGAGTCACCTTAAAAGTTTTAGCAAAGCACCTATTACAGATCAGAAAAGAAGCTCCTTCCATAATGTAGTAAATGGATATAAAATTAGTTGTGAAGAAAGCATTGAAAGTTGATGTAACAACAAGCCAATACATGTGAACAAAGATTTGGATTTTGAATGAATTAATGGGAGACTATAAGGAGGAATGCAACTTGCTCTGGGATTATGATGAGAAGTGCAAGAGGAGCAATCCTAACATCTCTATAATTCTTCAAGGGAATAAACTAGACCAGTGAGTTTTTAAAAGTTTCTAAATTTGTTTTAATGCTTGAAATTGGGGTTAATTACACAGGACGTCCCTCAACTTAGGCCTCTTCCCATGATGGTCCCTAACTTTTGTTTTGTAACACAACTATCCTCCAACTTTAGATTTGTAACAGAATGGTCCTCGCCAGTAGGTTCTAGGTTAGAGCCGACGCGTGGTGAAGAGGTCGACTCACTTCCACCCATTTATGACATGGCAAATTTGTAGCCTATATTTCATATAAGGTCCCTAAACTTACTATGTAGTCCCATTGTAGTCCCTCAACTTATTATAAATAGCATTATATGATCCCTAAACTTTGATTTGACAATTTAGTCGTGTTTGAATACCGCGCATTGAACAAATCATACAATCAATTAATTGAACACATACAATTATGTATTGAAAAACTCCGCATAACGGTAAGTATTTAACAAAACATCAATTGAACACTGCGACATTGAACAAAATTGAACAAATCAAACAACTGAACACATCATTGAATTTAACATCCAAGTGAACACATCCAATTTCACATCAAACAACATAAACAGTATTTAACAAAAACCCTGTTCTTCTCCACAACACTTTGACATTTACATAAATAAAATTCTTCTATATTGTTTTTTCCAATTTTCAATTTGTGAATGCTGATAATCATCACTTAACTGTTTGATTTTTTCCAATTTTCAGGGTTCCAGTGGAGTGCCCTGTATTTCTTCTTGCCCCTTACCCAGTGAAGAAGTATAATAGGGGATGCTGACTGCAGGATGCTGCCAGAAGAACTGGGTTTTTGTTTTGGTATAATGTGTAAATGTGTAAATGTCATGGAGAAGAACTGAGTTTTTGTTAAATACTGTCTAAAAGGGAGAAGAACTGTGTTGTGGAGAAGAATTTTATTTATGTAAATGTAAAAGTGTTGTGGAGAAAAACAGGGTTTTTGTTAAATACTGTTTATGTTGTTTGATGTGAAATTGGATGTGTTCACTTGGATGTTAAATTCAATTATGTGTTCAGTTGTTTGATTTGTTCAATTTTGTTCAATGTGCAGGTGTTCAATTGGATGTTTTGTTAAATACTTCTTCAATGTGTAGGTTTTTTCAATACATAATTGTATGTGCTCAGTTGTATGATTTGTTCATTTAAGTTGGATTGATGTTAAATTTGATGTTCAATTAGATGTGTTCAGTTGTTTGATTTGTTCATTTAAGTTGGATTGATGTTAAATTTGATGTTCAATTGGATGTGTTCAATTGTTTGATTTGTTCATTTTTGTTCAGTGTGCAGGTATTCAAACACCTGACTAAATTGTCAAATCAAAGTTTAGGGATCATATACGTTATTTATAATAAGTTGAGGGACTACAATGGGACTACATAGTAAGTTGAGGGACCTTATATGAAATATAGGCTACAATTTGCCATATCAGCTAAATGGGTGGAAGTGTGTCAGCCTCTTCACCGCCACATCAGCTTCGCTCTAATTGGCAACTGGCTTGAGGGACCATTATGTTACAAATCTAAAGTTGGAGGGTAGTTGTGTTACAAAACAAAAGTTAGGGACCATCATAGGAAGAGGCCTAAGTTGAGGGACGTCCTGTGTAATTAACCCCTTGAAATTGTCGCAAGTTATCGACTCATTGTTTGCCTAGATTGGTGCTTCCTAATAGCTTTTTCCAAGAGAGAGCTCCTAACTGCTACCGGGAGAGACTCCAATAGTCAAATGTATCCGATAGTATGGGTTGTTATGGTAGAAGTAAAGAACCAAGATTGATGACAATAGTTCTTGCAACATCTAATGGATGACTTGGAAATTGAATATGGTTGCAGGCCGGTGTACATCTTCATGCATGTTAATGTGGTTAACTTACCAACTGTTACCTAAATGGATGTGTACACGACATTTGTTTTATGTTTGTTTTGGTTGTTAACAATTCCAATATATTCTATGAATGTTCTAATGTAATACATATTGCAGATTCTTATCTACAAACTGATTGTTGTTTTGGATGTTTTATGTTAATGTGGTTCGGTTACCAACTATGTTATGTTTTAGATTAAAGCTATTTTTGTTCCTTTGCCAATGTTCATTTTCGTTCTTATACTTTAAAAATCTTCGATATATATGGTCCTTGTACTTTGGAGTTTTTGTTCTAATACGTCTATAGTGTTGACGTGGCAACAAAGATGACATACAAACTGAATACAGTTGATTTTTTATTTCAGGTGGCATGCCACGTTAGCATCTAAAAATTAGCTTTAAAGCCATTTTTGGTCCTTAGAAATAGGTCCAATGTTCATTTCGATCCTTAATTTAAAAATTTGTTCAATACCGTCTCTATGTATTACTTATTTCGTCACATTTAGTCCCTAACGCTGATGTGGCGTTGACGTGAAATATGAATGAAATACAATGTATTTATTTTTTTTTTAATTTTATACGTGGTCATATTTTGATGATGTGGCAAGCCAACTGGACTGGCATGCCATGTGACAAATTTTTATATTTTATATTTTATATTGTATTTTTATTATTTTATTTATTGTATTATTTTTTTTTATTTTTAGTTTTTTAATATTTTAATTATTTAATTTTTACTTTTTTGCTTTGTTTCTCTTTGTAAATACTGTTACAATATATAACAAGAAATTTTTTTTTCTAAAATTTAAGCAAAGTAAGTTACAACGTTAATAGAATTTTCCTATGTTGTATAGAGGCAACCCATTTGATGAGAAATAAAAAAGAATATTGAAAATTCACTTGGTTGAACCTAAAGCAGCTACTTTCGAAATAACAACCTAGTTCTATTGATCATATACTCTTCCCAACAGTAGTACCTTGTCTTTGGGTGTCTTTGGCTTTATTCGATCAAGCCTGCCGGAAAAATCAAGTATTTTTCTTCCAGTACCGGGCCCAGAAAAATACCCTACCTTATGGGTTGCCTTTGGGCGACACAGAAAAATTATGTTAATGCTATAGCTTACTTTTCTTAAATTTTAGGAAAAAAAAAACTTTTCTCATGGTACAGTATAATGTTAGTTACAAACATAAACAAAGCAAAATAAGTAAATAAATAAATAAAAATAAAAAATAAAAACAAAATTTTTTTTAATAAATTTTTATTATATATATATATATATATATATATATATATATATTTGCTACATGACATACCATGTCAGTAGTCAAGTTGGCTTGCCACGTCATCAAAATACGACCATATGTAAAAAATTTTAAAAAATAAATATCTTGTATTTCATTCGTATGCAACGTCAACGCCACATCAGCATTATGGGCAAAATATGACGGAATACATAATACACAGGGACTGTATTGAACAAATTTTGAAATTAAGGATAGAAATGAACATTGGATCTGTTTCTAGGGACCAAAAATGGCTTTAACCCTAAAAATTACTTTATTTAAAATTCATTTTATCATGCCATGCCACCATGCCACATCATCCAAACCTTAATGCCACGTAAGCCGCCACATTAGAAATACTAGCCACATGTGCTGCCACATCAACATTAGGGCTGGACATGGGTTGGAATGAGCCAGGTCTGAGATGGGCTAGACTAAAAAAAACATGCGTTTGGGTTGGGATGAGTTGGGCCACTTTAGCGTCAAATTTTGTTAGCCCAAACCCGGCCGATCAGAATTTTGTTTGGCCTAGGCACATCCTAGTCCAACCCAAAAATAAAATAATTTTATTTTATTTACTAATAATACAAATAATTAAATAAAATATACATTAGACTATTATATAAATAAGTAGAACATAAAAATGACTGGAGTTTTGGTGTTTTACTTTTCAAGTTTTTTTAAACTATTATTTTTTATCACAGATAAACAATACAGCTTGACTCAATGGCTTCTCATAATATTGAAGGGTTAAGGGTTAAAAAAAAAGAGAACAGATATTCTCTCAATGGCTTTCATTATTTCCAAAACATTAAACATGACCCACATCATATATATATATATATATATATATATATATATATATATATATGATGTGTGTATATATATTTTTATTTATTTTATTTATTCAGCCTAGGTCGGGTTGGGCTGGGTCAAAATCTATATAACCCAAGTCCAACCCGAAATATAATTGAGCCTGCTTAGTTTAGCCAAACTCCGCCTTTTGAGTCATTTTTCTTAGCCCAAACCCTTTTTTTGGGTTGGGTTCGGGTCTACCCATGGACCACCCGGCTCATAACCCCCCTAAACATTAGGGATGTATTTGAATAAAAACCCTAACGTAGAGGGACTATAATGAAGATTTTTAAAATATAAGAGAGGAAATAAACATTGGATAAAAATACAGGCACCAAACCAACGAGCATTCGCTCTATTGGTACCGGGTTCGCTCTGTAAGACACAGGCCTCGATCCACGCGCGTTCGACGCGGGTTCGAGACCCTTGTCTTGCAGGATGTTGGGGGGGGTTTACGCACAAGCACGGGTGCTATGCGTGGGCCCCCCTTCCCTGACGGGGGCTCTTTATGGGTCATGTCAAAAAAAAATACAGGCACCAAAACTGGCTTTAACATCAATTTTTTAGAGAGAAAATAGATTTTTTATACAAGTTCAACATCTTTAGTATGTTACTTGTCTATTATTTATTTATTTATTTTGCATTTTTTCATTGCTGCAACCTAATTTATATTAGGTCTTTATACATGTTTACAGCTTTAGAGGAGATGGCAAGTTTTCAATTATTATTATTTTTTTAATTTTCAGGTTACTTGTAGTATGTTATCAACATATAGTAAGGGTTGTAGTATGTTATATGAAGGATAACTTGTTCTAATTTATTTGTAATTTTTTAGTTTACAAAAGCAATGTTTTAGGGGAAAAAAGATTTATAATTTTTTTTTGGGATTGTTTTGAAATTTTTTACCACCACATCATCAAGATCGACTACATTAGCATGACAGAAATTTTTTCCAAAAAAATTTAAAGCTAACATCGTATACCATATGAGCTGCCATGTTGGTGAAACCATATGAACAATCAAAACCAATATAAAAAAATACCCATATTTCAAAGTGTATATTGGCGCCAAATAAGCGGTAGACATGAAAATGAAAAAAAAAAAAAAATCAATGTATAGGGATAAAACCAACATTTTGGTTGCATAGGGATGAAATTGAATATTTGGCCAAAATACAAGGACAAAAAATGGTTTGAATCCTAATTAGAAAGGTTTTTTTTTTTATACACCTCTCTAAATTATTTTGTATTTACGGATATCTTCTTGATTTATTCATAGTTGTAAAATAAAGAGATATAAAGAAGGGCATGAAAGAAAGACAACCCGTGGAACAAAAGAAGAAAAACTTTTTTTGAAAAATTAATTTATTAATTTTTTTTAACCAAGGTCTTTGCACATGGGTGAAGATTTTAGCAAGTCATATATAATTAGTTGTTTTTTTTAAAGAAAAAAAATGGTTTATAAGAAATAAATTATTTTTTCAAAATTACGAATTATAGCGTTAAAAAATTTTCAAGCTACTTTTCCCTTTGGCAAAAGTAAAGGAAACCGCATAGTTCGAAAGGAAACGCAAAGGGAAACGGTTTCGCAGTGCTTATCGATACGGATAAGCAAGCGCCTCTTTGAGATTTCATCGAAGAGTCGCGGCAATGGCGACTTTCCTCTCAAACGCCATCTCGCTCCCCCTGCCAAGCAATCCATTAGCCCGCCGCACCCCATCCTCCTCATCTTCATGGTCATGCTCTCCTTCTCGGAGAAGCAGAGGAGCCCGGAAGCGCGGAGTTCTGGCCCAAGGTGGCGACTTCTTGGGGGATTTCGGGGCTAGAGACCCTTTTCCGGCCGAGATCGAGAGCAACTTCTGCGAGAACGTTGTTGGGAATGTCGACACGGAGCACAAGATCCTCATCCCCAACCTCTCCGCTCTCTCCCTCGCCCAGCGGAGCTGCCAGCCCGTTTCTCCTTCCCAGCGCCCCTTGCGCTTCGAGGAAGCGGAGAAGATTCTCAACAAGGTCATTTTATCCTATTCCCTTTGAACAAGTTCTAACTCTAGTCGATTTCCAGACTCTTCAAACCATGCATTTTTGCATCGTATGTCATGTATGGTTTGCTCTTTAATTGGAGTGAATCGTATGATTAAGTGGTTAATAAACAAGCTGAAAGCTTTCGAAATGAGACAATAAATATATAGCGAGTAAAGAACAATGGTTGTGTAGTAGTGCTTGGAACACATAAGAATCACTGGTGATATGCTTGTTATTAATCTGCAATTCTTGATAGTAAAGAAAATTGCATGTGTGGTAGTACTTGTATTTAATCTGTAATTCATTTTCACTTGATATTGTAAACCATGCATCTATAGTTGAATTCCTAGGGAGAAATTTTGAATTATGATTCTCGTGTTTATTATTTTCGGATGATGTTATATTACTTATTATTCTGGCTGCATTGTTTATCAAATATATTGTTTGGTAGATTTTAATCTCTATTGTTTCTTCAGTAGGTTGTGGGTTGGAGGCTAGTAGATGGTGATGGGGGGACAAGACTCCAGTGCATATGGAAAGTAAGGGACTATGGGTGTGGAATAGAGCTTATTAATAGAATTTATAGAGTGGTCGACGCAGCAGGGCATTATCCAAATCTTCATTTGGAACAACCCAATCAAGTCATGGCAGAGCTATGTACTTCTTCAATAGGTTAGTAGAAGCGTTGCATTTGCGTCCTTTTCTCCTTGTTATCCTCCTTGAGTTTTCTTTATTTTTCTGGGTTATCCTTGATGTGTAGGTTGTGAGTTCTCTTCCAAACAAATATATATATATATACTTTTGTTACAATCCGGCCGGCCGCAATTGCGGCCGGCCCATTAACACACACATGCACAGAGGGGGTGGTTTTGTTGAGTTTTTAATGTGTGTTTTGGTTGGGTGTTGGAGTGGGCCGGCCGCACTCTAACACCCCTATATATATATATATGATGCGTTAAAACCACAAGTGAACGGGTCGTATCAAGTAATAAGAGTGGACATAGAAGTCGGGTTGTCGATCCACAGGGAGAAAGAAGTACTAGTAATTACCAATTGTCTACTGTTTAGTCAATCCGAGATGATGATTGGTCAAGCTAATTCTAAATTGAATAACGGAAACCTAGATTGGGGAATTGAATGCTTTTTGGAGTTAGATGCTCATAAAGAGGGGATGCCCGGGTAATTAGATCCCCCGTGGACTTCAATTATATGAATGCTCTTCTCTAATTTAATTACTCGGTGGTTCTGTTGGCCAAGGGTTCCTATCGTGCTTTCACTCACTCTCTAATCCCGAGGTGAGCTACTAATCCTAGTGCCCTTACTGATGATGTTCTCGAACCTATATCTTGGAAAGATTACGGGAATAATACATCTAAAGGGGTTGCTCTCCTAAGTACCCGGGTTCCCAGTACTTCGTAATCCTTTCTATTGGAGATGGTCTACACACGGGAGGCGTTCGCTTCTTCCCCGTGATGGACTCACGAAGATCCCTCCCGCCTCTACATGGCGTAGAGGATCAACTTACATTAAAACATCCAATAGACTCAACAATGAAACCAAGTAATTAAAGTAGAGAGGAAACATTGATTAGCATTACGTCCAAGGGTTCACCAACTACCCAAGCATCTACACAAAATTAGCCCTCCATGAAAGGGGCAACAATCCACAATGAAGATACAAGAAAGCAAGAAATACATGATAAATGAGATTTGCGCAATCACCGATTGATAGCTTCTCGCTTCTCCTTTTTCGATCTTCCCTTTTCCTCGCCCTATGCCTCAAGAAGATCAACCTCCAAGCTCCTCTCAAGATGCTCTCTCTTGCTCTCGGCCAAAGCCCCCTAAACCCCTTTCCATTAGCCTTTTATACTCATAGGGTTTTGAGGGTGCGATTTACCAAGTTACCCTACCAAGCCCTGCAGACGCCTATAATTTTAACGATGTATACGGCCCAGATATCGGGCCCTGAGTCGGCCGTGATAATGGGCCAACCATCTCCATACGGGCCCGTATATATGCCCGTATACAGGCTACTGCTCAGGTTGCTTGTTGTACGGGCCGTATTCTGGACCGTATATTCTCCAGGGTCTAGTATACGGCCGTATGCCAGCCCGTATACTAGCCCTTATGAGCCCTTCTAGCTGCTTCAGGGTCCCGGCTTCTACCGAAATGCTTTCTTTCCCCCGGGGTCCTCTTATTTTGGCCTGTTGATAAAAATAAGCAAATCTTGAGTACCAGTGGGCAACAAATCCTTAAAAATCTCATGCCAAGTCCACAAAAATATAGTATGGAATTATGCTCAAATGAACACTTATATATATATATATATATATATATATATATATATATATATATATAACATGACTTGTATAAGGCCGGGCGGATTATTGTTCATTTAAGGTCAAATACTCATTTTGAGGCACTTTGGAGAATATTTTTTAAATCCAACCGTATCGATGGAAAGAGCATCGAAAAGATATCAATTTTCATACTGATTTAGGAACTTGTAGCAGGGTATTACGTGTTAGCAATTGACGTCTGGCGTAGTAAAATATTAAATGTATTAAATTGCATGTCTTGGCGTGGTACATACCGCGTCGACCTAGGGTGTATTGAACAAAAAGCCAAAATATAGGGACCAGTATTGAGCATTTTTAAAGTCACGTGGGCCGAAAATGAACATTGGGGGGCAAAGTCACGAGGACCAACCCGGTGTATTTAATAATAGAAATCTTATCGGTTCAAAATTTCACCCTTTAAGCATGAAGACTCTACAAGTTCCTAAATTGTATGAAAATTCATACGCTTAACTTATTTTTCGATGTTCTTTCCATCCATACGGTTGGATTTCCTTAAAATATCTTGTAAAGTGGGCTAAAATGGGGCGCAAGACTGCTTGTTACGTGTTACGATAGTAACATATTTGTATATATATATATATATATATTTTTATGGTTTTACACAGACCTATATTATTTTGGGAATTGCATTTAAATTCTAGCATTGCTAATGACATAAGCACAGAAAGTGTTAGGAGTGTGGTTTACCCTTCATGGCAAGAATCATCAGTAACCTAATGTATCATTTGAATTGCCTTTGGTCTTTGAGACGAAAGATTGCCAAGTTAATGAAACCAGTCAAAATATAGGTTCATTAATGTTTATTGGAGGCCTTCTTGTCTCTTGATAGTCATCATATATGAATCATTTAGGAGTTTGTTGTGTATGCTCTACTTTGATGAGATTATGGTGTGTTTGGGACAGGATGTAATTAAGTGGCTGGTTAGTTTTTGTATTTTAAGTGATTTCAGTTTAAACTTCAAAGCGAACTTTAAAAAGGTTTTTGTCCTTGACCATGTACCTGGGTATGTAATGCACAAGTTCCTAATGTACATCAGGGCAAAAACGTAGATGTATCAACATTCCTAAACATTCTTGACAGGTATGAGGTCAATGTTAGACTGCTACCTATCACAGCTTGCTAAATATTTGAATAAAATTTAAAGAAAACAATCTGAAGAGTAAACTAAGCAGATTTGTGATTCCCTGTTCTACCACTACAATGTTGTATTCTTTAGTTATGCGGTCAATGTTAGACTGCAAACTATCATAGCTTGCTAAATATTTGAATAAAATTTAAAGAAAATGATCTGAAGAGTAAACAAAAGCAGATTTTTTTATTCCCTATTCTACCGCTATAATGTTATATTCTTTAGTGCTCATTTTGACATAAGCTTCTCAGATATCAGATGATTGTTATAGAGAGGAGTAAGGAGGTCAAGTGTATTTTCTGAATTATTTGAGAATAAATTGGAGTATCCTATTGGATGGTTCTTATGGAATTTTTTCTGGGAGGGGATTCTTATGGAAATTGCAATATAGCAATTGAAAAGAAATTGCAATGTAGCAATTGAAAAAGAATGAGTTTGTAGAGAATGTGAATATTGCGAGAAAAATTGTTGTCAGGGAATTTGAAGAGCCAACTTAAATAGTTGAGAGAAGTGGGTGCTTATGGTTATCAAATGTAGTCATAAGTTTGTTGCATGTGAAGCCACCTGTAATGAAATTCCTTGGTTCGAGCTTTCGTAACGTTTAAGGCAAACATTTATATGACAGTACTGAAGTTTTGGATTAGAGTTATTTTATGTCTCTACTCTTTACTCTAATGTTCATTTCCCTCTTTGAATTTTAAAATTGATCAATACGATCCCTGCACTTAGATTTTTTTCGTTCATTTCATTGTGGAAGCTGATGTGCCAACTAGTTGGCATACGGTCCCATGTATATGGCTTTGTTGTTGCATATATGGAGCCCTTTGCTAACGTGGATGATGATGTGATGCGCCTGAGCCCAAGATGTTAGATCAGTGACCCCTGAAAGAAAATAGGAAAAAAATCTGCCATGTAGAGATATAAGAAGGGGCACATTTTCCCATGCTGCCATGGCATCTTTTTGCCATGTTAGTATGCCACATCAGCAACCAGTAAGCCAAAAAGAATTAAAAATATTTTTAATTACCACATGAATGTTGATGTGGAATCCTTATCCAACAAGCATAGCATGCCAGCAAATGGCTCCATATACCCAATGAAAATGAATAAACAAAACCTGTATATGGGATCACATGCCAGTTGGTTGCTACATTAGCGTCAAGGATGAAAATGAAAAAATAAAAATTAAAAATGTATATATGTACAGGACTGTATTGAACAATTTTTAAAGCACATGAATGGAATTGAACATGGTTAAAATATAGAGACCAAAAATGACTTTAATTCTAATGTTTTCTCGCTTGCATATCCTTATGTTTGTTCTGACTTTTTTTTCTTCGACATTTTTATGGCTATATGTTGCACCACTGTTCTGCCAACGCAAATTTTCAACTTCAGGAGTTATGCTGGCTGATTTGTTTGTTTCAATATGCTTTTCAACCTAGCATAAAGTAGTTTTTGTATCCCTTGCTCATCTTTTGAATTCTATGAGATCACTAATCCCTCCAACAATTCCATATTGCAGGTGGTCTGAGTTGGAATGATTTCATTGTGGCTGCTAAAATAGATCAAATTAAAACACTAGATCTTCTTCCCAAGAAACGGATATGGGCATAGCAGTTGAAGCAGTCTTATACTTCGTCGAGGAGTTCCATCTTTTTCTTGTTTTTTTCCTTTTGCTCTTTTGTATTTTTTCCAGCAATATGGCCTGTTACAACAATCAATGACTGAGAGTCTTGTTGGCTTTCAGCATTTACAATCGCTGTCTCTTTTCTCCACAATTTAGGCCCAAGAAATTGAATTTAATGTACATTACACTGCTATTCTGTACTTATTTTAAGTCATGATTATCATGAACATATTTGCACCAATTTCTGATTTCATTATTTCTGCAAACTATGGGCAGAGCACCCGCCATCTATATTGGTACTTGGAAAGTAATTGGTACTTGAATGATGGTTAACAATATAGTCTTGCTTTTGTGTCAATGTTCCTTTTTAAAACTACAGAATGTTATGTATGATGCAAACTCATTTGAAATCCTGAGTCTGCCGTTTTGTTTTACTAACAGATCAATTTCCCTCTTGTTAAATTGCGCTTTGCTTTAGGATTAGTCTCTGTCTAAAATGGCCTCCCTTTTATATTTCTTAAGATGGCATGGTCTTGTAAGTTATCTGTCATGATTAGGTATGTTTTCTATATATATTCAAAAGTTCATTTGAAAGTTCATCAATTTTGAATTCAGGTTGCCTAAATCTTGCCATTTTAGTATCTAGTTTATCCCGAACAAATTATTTTAGCAGTATGGCACATGCAAGATGATTTAGTTATGTGGCCTACCTATCTTTCAAGTTTTAGGGTGTATTAATTCCTTGTTTATATGTGGCTGAGATAATCTCTTGTATTCTAATTCTTATTGATTATGACTTTTCCTGAAAACAGCTTCTGGATACTTTTGAAGAAGATATATTAAGTGTTTGCTTTTATTCATCTTCATCTCGAACTTATCTGCAGGTATGCTAGTCAATTTGATGCAGCTATATTCGGTGACGTTATTGTGCTTGCTGACATGTGAAACATGCTACTTGTTGCGATCTATCTTTTCTACTGAGCTATCGAACTACTGCATATCCCAGAAGTTTCATCAATCTTCATGCACCACTGATTTTAATTCTCATCAGCTATTAATTGATTTTTCTTCCTGTGATTTTCAAATATAGGTTGCCTCCTTTTATCAATGATCTATTCTTCTTTTCTTCCATTTCTTATTATTCTTTCAATGATTCATTGTTTCAGGTGAGAATGTCTTTTTATATGGGAAGCATCTTCAGATATGTACTTATAGGCACATGCTCCTGATCTTTGACATTTGTAGTATTTATTCACAAATAATGTTGAATCTAAGAGATTATATATCTCATGTGTCTAGAACTTATCCTGGTCTAACTTGTTGAATCTGTCCACCAAACTGTTCCAATTAGGCGTGGGAGCAGAAAAAATAGATACCAAAATTAGATGTGACATCCTGAATTTTTTTATGTCTGGACACATGATATTCTTAGCATATGAAATCTTCCTGAGTTTGTGAATGTCTAAATTTAAAAATAAAATGACAGTTAAAAACAAAAAAAATCGGGTAAAAAGTAAATGGGTACAAGTGAACATGGTATTGAAGTCTTAAGGAGGTAATTAGTACTAACATTACATTTACATTCTAAAACTTCAATAACATATCAAACAATACCATCAAGAGTTTGTGCCAAACGCACCGTTATCCATTGCTTGATCGTAGTAGGTGAGTCACCTAAAATGTATTGTTTCATTGTTTTTTTTTTGGTTGGTAAGGGCAACATCATGAGCTATCATCAGCTTAATGCATTTGTTATTGTCATTTCTCTTTCTATCTGTCAATCTACCTGTTGCATGAAGGCAAGGGGAAGGCTTAGTTTTAGATAAGTGAAACATTATAATTACATATATGCCCCTGCAAATTTTGCCATTTTATCACTGAATCTACATAGATTTAGATTTATTTGTAAAACTTGTTGTGAAGCATGAGCTGTACTTAAGCCCCATAAGAAACTGATTATTTGATCACAAGAGAGGCCAAAAGGTTTGCATCTTAGTAGTAGGTGGATAATTGGCCATCAGTTGTCATTCTTTGTTTATTTTAATTCAATATTCTGCATCAGAATCCACATCATTAACCTTTTATCATGTCTCTTGAATTGTTTTTGTTTTTGTTCAATTGTTTATCCATATTTCCATGACACTACATCTCAACATAAAAATTTGAGTGCTTCTACCTCATTGTCCAAATCAATCACTCATACACATTATTGAACCACTTTAAACATAACACTGAATTAATTGATTACATTTCTTGCAGAAATACATAATTTCTGTATTTCGATCAATGGTAGGCCATCAATTGAAAGTGAATGGTAGATGAAACCAAGCAAAGGTTTGAAATTCTTGCTCTTAAAAAGTGACTCTCATTTCTGAAAGTCCTCTATCAACTCCTGCAGTTTCCTTTGATGTTTGTGGTTTGTTTTTCTGCAATAACTTGAGTAGGTTGTTCAGGCCACTGAAAAGCCAAACAGGTTAAGTCTCACTGACTCATTTTAATTGTTTACTTTATATGCATTTTCTTCATTTAAACTCTTGCTAAACATGGCCTGGATGAAGAACCTGCTTTCTTTTTCTCAGCTTTAAGATGGATGCCAGTGGTGTACTATTGATGGTTCTGATTCCATGAATGGAGTAGGACAAAGAATAGAGTAATGGGAGGTACCAAAATGGCCAAAATGAACAAAAACTTTGAGTTTGATTGAAGGATTAATGGTCATGGCACCCATTTATTAATGGAGTATCATCAATCTTGGGTGGTGCCAACACTATTTTGCATCCTTTCTCTGAAATGAAAACAGTGCCCCCACTTGATCTTTTACATATTTACCCTGTAAAATTTCTGTTTATATATATATACGTATATATACTTTCACAACAATGATTTTTATGGATATATCTCTATGGTAAAATCAACTTAATTTTTCAAAAACAAAAATAACAAAAAAATATTTTTCAAAAAACTAAAATTTATTTCTATAGATATTGGTGTTTTGCGGGAGTTTATATGTAAATATAATTGTTTTTTTTTTTTTTGAAAAGGTGGATAAAGCATATTTATTTATATTAAAATTAAGAGTTTATATACTAATCTCTTAGCGGTGAGTCCAAATTTTAAGAATAAAATCTTGATTGTTATCCAAACATATGTGCAAATATACCTTTTTTAAGGGATGCATGTATGCAAATATAATTGTTATCAAGGCAAATATGCAAATATACGTATTTTTTTTAGGATGCATGTATGCAAATATAATTGTAATAAAGGGATATATGTTTTTTTTTTAGGGATGCATGTATATATATTATATTCTCACAAATTTTAAATTCTTACTCATATGCCTTTGCTAATTAAATTTTATTATTGACTTCCATTAAATTAGACATATGTTTCTAATGGATAATAAATAGAAATTTATTTTAGAAAGAAAAGAAAGATGACTTTGTATATGGAATATATATACATTTTCTTTCAGATAGATATATATATATATATATATATATATATATATATATATATATTTATATATACAGGCCCAGAATCTTATGCCATTGGCTATCATTACTACACAAGTGCTTGATTAAATACCGTTTTTGTACTTACTTGCACTGATATTTTGAGAAAATCTAACCGTATGGATGGAAAAAACATCGAAAATAAGCTAGTATGTCAAATTTCATACAATTTGAGAACTTATAGGGTCTTCATCTTAAAAGATGAAATTTTGAACCGGTAAGATTTCTATAAATTTTCATCCGTTAAGATGAAGACCCTAAAAGTTCTCAAATTGTATGAAAATTAACATGCTAGCTTATTTTTCAATATTCTTTCCATCCATACGGTTGAAAATCCTTAAAACACTATACAAGTGGCCAAATGGGAGGCAACCTTACTTGTACAGTAATTCGGCTGACCTTATATTATCACTCCCGTATATATATATATATATATATATATATATATATATAATATTAGAATGCTTAGATGACTAAGTGAAGTTCTTATTCTCATTAATATTGGATGACACTTCCACTTATATTTTATTATTTGCCACTTATATATGACTTAAGTACATATGTCGAATAAATTTTACAAGAAAGAGTATGTTTAATTTCAAGATTTTATTGAATTATATGAGTAAAATATTTTAAAAATTTGTACCATGTATACCAACTACTTTGGTCTATTTCCAGTATCGGCCCTCAGATATGGCCACTTTGTTGGTTGATACAATCTCGTAGGGTTTGAATCTCTGACTACAAGTGACGAGGCCAATGCATGTACGGGTACCGCGTTGTTCCGCACTTGATTTTCGAGAGACAGTTGTCGCCTTTATCAAAAAAAAAAAAATTGTACCATTTTATGTATAATTGTAGAACAGTAATAATTTTGAACATTTATAGTGAACATCAAATCAAATGGTGAAACATACTTGGATTTTAACAAGCAATTAGGTTAGTCTTTGCATTTGCATTAATTGGGCAACAAATGGAGGACAAGGACTAGTCAAAGAGATTAGGCTACACTTTGATATCAATTGGTCTTCATACTTGTTTGTTTCCATGAATGCTCTAGAGCTGCCATTGTTTACCACTTTGCACAGCAAACATTCATGTTCATGGATCAATGAAGAGAGAGAGAGAGAGAGATTGACAAGATTATTGTTTGATTTTCTTCTTCGTTTTTTTTCTCACTTTTGAGACTTTTAATCAATCAATGTTTGATAAAAAACAATCAAGTGTGGGGTAGGTTTGGATTCCCTAAATAAATTATGAGAATTAATTATTTGATGAATAATTAAAATAATTATCAGTAATGTTAACTCTGATTTTATATATAATATTGTTATATATATTTTTCATATAATTTGGTGTCATTTATATTGGGGTATCCAACCAAACCAACCAAGGGCAGAGGTTGATGAATTATTATGTTCAAGAAATAAAGTGGGTGGGCCTGAATGTATGAATCATTTGGTTTGTTTCAGCAAAAAAAGAGATGGATCGATCAAACCCCTCCTTACTTACATGAACTATCATTGCTCTCTTTGACTTCTACCAATCTTTGGAATATGGGTGGGTACTGTCAACTGCTACCTAATAATAAATATTATTACATCTAGTAAAAAGTAATTTTTATTTATTATTATTATTATATATATATATATATATATATATATATATATAGTTGTGATATTATACAACCGGTTTTAATATTATGCAAGTACAATTGCCCCATTTTAACCCATTTAAATCATATTTTAAGGAAATCCAACCGTACAGATGGAAAGAACATAGAAAAATAAATTAACATGTCAATTTTCATATAATTTGAGAAGATGTAGGGTCTTCATTTTAAAGGGTAAAATTTTAAGCCGATAAAATTTCTATAAATTTTCACCCTTTAAGATGAAGACCCTATACCTTCCCAAATTGTATGAAAATTGACATGTTAGTTTATTTTTCGATATTCTTTTCATCCATACGGTTGGAAATTCTTAAAATACTGTGTAAGTGGTCAAATGAGAGGTGACCTTAAATAAATAGTATTTTGATCGATTTTATCTTATTAGAATTATATATATATATATATATATATATATATATGAGTTTTTAAGATTGCTTGTTAGCTTTAAAGTGATACGTAGGGGTCCAATTTAAGAGAAAAAATACTAGTAAAACCACTGAGGCTTGAGTGATCACGCATGCCTTTATTGTTCCTCTCTTTGACCGTTGTCTTGTTTTCTAGTGAGCTTCTTTCTCTCCATTCCCAGTAACTTCCCCTCGTTCTTTCTTTCTTTCTTTCTTTCTTTCTTTCTTTCTTTCTTTCATATACCTCCATCGACACTATTCAATGAGTGAAAACAAACATAAAAAACCAGTCAGTCCATAATAGTGTACAACTCAACTGTTATGGTGATTCTCACTTAACTAGCTCAATCAAACTCTTCTGATTGGATGAGCTCCAATTGTCAAACAGTCAACGTTAAAAATGACAGAACATCCAGTGAAGCTCAATCTCAAATTCACCTTAGACACATTGGGGCAGACCAACAAAGGCGATGATACTTTCAAGGATAACCTAGTAGCTACTCAAGGCGGGACTTGAGGAGGAGTACGGGGAGCAAGCTCGGTCAGGAGGATGTATTCACAAATATGTATCTTATATTTCACTCAGATCGAGCCCCTGTAAGAAACTCCCATTATCTTAATTAAATAAAATATGATTTATCTATTTATTTTTTTTAAAAAAAACTAGCTCAATCAAACTAGTGTAACTTTCACCCCATCAGTCATCTTATCACTAGT
Organism: Dioscorea zingiberensis; assembly: GCA_026586065.1. NCBI lineage: Eukaryota > Viridiplantae > Streptophyta > Magnoliopsida > Dioscoreales > Dioscoreaceae > Dioscorea > Dioscorea zingiberensis. The sequence continues at coordinate 145,123 of JAGGNH010000087.1, read as the reverse complement.
ACAATTTGCTGATTTTATTTACGGTGGATAACAACCCGCTAACCCGGAACTTTCTATAATAGATTTTTCTAAATTTACCAAAATACCCTTCAAGGAAGGTTTGTTTTACGACCATATTGGGCCGTAAATTAAATTCAGTCCCTCTAGTGGGCATGGTCCATGTAAGTTCGTATGCCGAAAGAAAGGCAGCCCACGTGAAGTGAGGACGTGGCGCAATAACCACACAATTCACAAAGCAAAGCGGTACGGTCCACGGAGTACTCCGAGACAAGATCAAACGGTCCAGATACGTCCACAATCCCGGACTCCGTGGCGCTCTCACCGCTCCTCACGCAGACCGCACTCCTCACGGATTGTCGTACGTTAACTTAAAAGCACTGTTTACCATAACCGCACCGCGCCAAAATAACTCCCAAAAATTATTAACTAATAAATAACCCTAGGAAATAAAATTTAATAATAATATTAATAAGCAAACGATTCGTACAATGCTGTGCGTTACCGTTTGCTTGTTTCTCCAAACCTGCCTGCCTGCATTTCGATTTTCTGATTGATATTATCCAAAATATATATAAAAGAATAAATATATAATTGAATTTTTCAAAAAAAGTAAAAAGAGACAAAAATAGGAAACTTTGTTTTCCCCTCCCTTTTTTTTTAATTTTTTTTCCTTTTTGGAATTTTAAACTTTTTTTTTTCCGGATTTTGGAGAGGATGAGATGATGGAGATGATTCAAGAGAGGAGGACATGGACGCTGCCGGTGCGGGCGGAGCGGCAGAGAGGGCATGGCCGGGCGGCGGCGTCGCACTCGGCGCAGAGAGAGAGATGGCGGCACGGCATCAGCACCACTGAGATCGGCCGGGACCAGCACGACCGGCAAGCCTTCGAGGGCTCCACCCTACGGGGGTCCACGTGGGCCGACTCGGCGTCGTCGGCGGGGAGCTCGTTCGTCTCGCTAGAGGTGGCTGCGGCCGCGGCGGCGGCGGCTTGCTGGAGTTGGGAGTGGAGGGAAGCGGCGGCGGCTTGGTCGGCGAGAGCTTTGGCTTGCCACGCCATCGACTCGGCGCGGAGACGCGCGACTCGGTCTTCTAGCTCGGCGCCGCGGCGGGTCGCGCGTTCCACCTCGGCTTCCTTCTCACTGAGACGGCGTGCCGCCGCCTCCTCCGCCGCGCCGAGCAAGGAACGGTAGTGCCGTTGCCGCCTCTCCATCATCGTTCTCCTCAGCTGATCGGCCTGAGACCATGGATAACCACAAACACATCCATCCATCCATCCATCAATCACTCGCCGATCCAAGAAAAATAAACGAAAAATCAAAGAAAATGGGGAAAAAAATAAAATAAAAACCTGAGAGCGGAGCAAGCGATCGATCTCCTCTCCTTGTCGATTGATTAGGGCGGCGAGATCATCGGCGAGAAGAGACGAGATAATAGAAGAAGACGAAGAGGCGTAGGGATTGGATTGGCTTTGGTTCTGGCTCTGGTCCTCGACAGCCAAGCGAAGACCAGTGGAAACCAGAGGCGGGGTCTGGGTCTGGGTCTGGGCCTGGTTCTGAATCTGAGCGAGACTCATCATCGCCGGCGCCGGCGCCGGAACCTGGGCTTGCAACGAGAAGAGCCCGATCGTCGCCCCCTGCTGCAGCGGCTGCGGCGCCACTTCTCTCCCTCGCTTCCTCGAATTCCCACTCCCTAAAATTCAATCCATCAATCCACCAAGAATCAGCCATAGAAACCGGACAAAGACGACGAGACGAGACGAGACGAGATCAAACCTCCGTTGGAGAAGAACCCGGCAGAGGGATCGAGAAATCCGCTAGGAGCTTGGGCGTAATCCCCGGGCTTCATCTCCGGCTCACCGCCTCTGCAACCAAAACCTCATCAAGATCCAAGAAACGAGAGCACAAGAAGAAGAGCAGGAGATAGAGATCGAGAGAAACTCACCTACTGAGGAAGAGGATGCTTGACGGGTACTGCGCCTGCACCGCCATTGGAGATATAGAGAGAGAATCGGAGAAGGAGATGGAGAGAGAGAGAGATAAGCGAAGGAGGAGGACGAGGAGGCGGGAGTGGTATCAATGGATGTGGAGAGAAAGAGAGCGTCGAAACGAGGGAAAGAGTCCAAAGACGGCCTTCTTATTCTCTCACGCTCACAATTCTCACGCCACCCTTCCTCCTTTCATACAACCAACTCCCTCATTTTATCCCTTTTTAGTTTTTACACTTCTCTTTTACTTTCTTCTTTTCTTTTTTACTTTTTACTCCCTTGCTTGCCTCTGAAAGTTTTCAAATTTTTATTATTATTTAGTCCTCCTTTTTTTTTTACTTTTAACTCCCTTGAAATCTCAAAATTATTTTAATTTATTTTTATGAACATATACAAGGGCATGTTGGTCATTTTGTTTAGATGAGAATTTTAAATTTTAAATTTTAAATTTTAAATTTTATTTTTAAAAAGAAAAAAACACCAATACACTTAACTGTATTTCCTTTTTCAAGAAATCCATATTGCTCCAATTTTTGTTTTCCCACTTTTTAGTTATAGTAATTAATAAACATGTCACCAAAAATGGGATTTAATGCTTCATCAATCAAATCAAAACAATTTGATTTCACATAAATTGATTAATATAAATGAATAAATAACCACAAAGCACATGCCAAACATTGACTCTAGATAATGAAAAGATGCAATGGACCAACATAAATTCCAATGAAGGACATGAAATGAGGCCCCCCTTGTTATTTAGTTAAATGGCAAAAAATAATTTTTTCCAATATATATATATATATATATATATATATATATATATATATATATATATTAAATACATGAATAAAGAATGAAGCCCATGGCATGTGATTCTTTGAATTCTAGTACATTGTGTAACTTCCAATTTAGGTTTGTTGTCATGCTCTCACATGCTACTTCAATTAATCCCCCAAATCAATAAATATGATAGGATTTTTTTTTAAAAAAAAATAGATAAATCAAATCATTTATTTATAATAGAAAAAATATCCATTACAACAAAACACAATCACCAACGACCTCTTGACCTATTCATACAGGGTCCCATGTGTTAGACTTAGATGAATGGAAAAACTCAGGGTCGAACACCCACAACCATAAGGTGAGGGATGACATACGAGTGGAGTCAGGTACGCTTCACCCCCGACTTCCACACGAGGGATGCTTTTATCACCTTTGTTAAAAAATACAATCGAAAGTGTCAAATAAGTACACTAGTCACAAAATTCACTTCCGGGCCGAAGTCGTTAATGGTTGATTTAAGCCATTCTTGGTATGTTGATACAATGTCCTCTGAGGTCGTGTCACCTCCTTCGATTTGTACCGGCATGTCGCTAACGAACTCCAAATTCCTCTTCATCATGCTTTTTTTTTGTAAATATAAATTTTTATCATAAACATGATAGGAATTTATATTTAAAAAAAGAAGAAGAAATATTTGAGTTCAAAGTTAAGTTTGACCATTTCGTTTTCATTTAAAAACAAATATAAATATATAAAACCAAAAATACTCGGAAGAAAAGTATAGGTGAATAAAGTTGATGATATTTAGGAGAAATGAATAATGTAAGTATGACATGAAAAAACATATTAGAAAGAAAAGAAATATCTCAATGTTTCCTTCGGAAACTTGTGAATGAATTGATCAATCAAAGACATTTGATGGAGAGAATTGAATGTAGATGAGAAGATTTAATTGGGTGTAGTGTAGCTTGGTCCCATGAGATAACCTGAATTCATTCAAATTTCAAAAGATATCTCATCACTTTTGTCAAATTTGATTTATTTTATATATAAATTTTTTCATATTTATATTTCAATGAGTAAGTGAATTATTATTATTATTATTATTATTATTATTATTATTATTATTATTATTATAGACTCAACATATAAATTACGGATCAAGTGTTAAACTTTTATATAAAAGAATAACTATTTGAGTGTTGTGCGGACAAATACATAAAAAAATTATATATATATATATATATATATATGTTGAAATGGTATTTTGATGTTTTTTTGTACATTTTTTAAAAAAATTATATATTATTATTATTATTATTATTATTATTATTATTATTATTATAGACTCAACATATAAATTACGGATCAAGTGTTAAACTTTTATATAAAAGAATAACTATTTGAGTGTTATGCGGACAAATAAATAAAAAAATTATATATATATATATATATATATATATATATATATATATATATATATATATATAGTCAGTCTACTATCAGACCGATCAGATCACTGTGCTGATCGACCATCTCCTATTTTGGCCTCTAGAGTATGTTTGAAGAATTTCCAACCATATGCATGGGAAGATCATCAAAAAATAAGCTAGTCTGTCAATTTTCATATAATTTGGTGACCGTTTGATCCTCCCACTTAACGGTTCTTATTTTAGGGAAATTTTAACGATTCAGATTTTCAACCATTAATTGGGAGGACCAAACGGTCACCAAATTGTATGAAAATTGACATACTAGCTTATTTTTCGATGATCTTCCCATCCGTATGGTTGGAAATCCTTCAAACATGCTCTAGAGGCCAAAATGAGAGATGGCCGAATCAGCACAGTGATCCGACTGGTCTGATAGTAGACTATATTTTGATGTTTTTTTGTACATTTTGTTTAAAAAACTTTATGGTTTAAAAAAAAACAATTAGGAATTTCATTGAGTGTCAACCTATTTATTTATGTTCTTTACATTATGTTGATGTGGAGATCTGCTTGTCGTGAGGATCAGAGCAAAGCTTGATTAAGCGTCATGCGAGAGGTCGGTGAAGATTGGAGTGCCTCGTGTGGTTTTGATGAGAGATCGCCATGATCGACGACTTCTTTCGCTTCTGCTCCTTCAAATTTATGTAGGATCAATATCTCCTTTTGGGACCAACCTCTACCAATCGGACGCTGCAAAATGAGAGGAAACTATGAAGTAAGGAGATTTAAGCCATGTTTGAAGAGAGTCTCCAATGCCTCAAATCAATGACACCAAAATGAAGAAGAGAGAGTACTAAAAGAAAGAGAGAGAGGGAACTCAGATAAGATTTAGAAAGAGAGATGCAACCCTCACTCATCGACATCCAAAATGAATTTTGGTTTCAAGTTATGGCATATCTTCTTCGTGTGAATCAAGCTGCCTTATGGAATTCATCCCCTACCATTGGATAATCAAATAGTTACTTTGATAGTTGGGCTCCCAGTATGGTGTTTATGATATGTTTTCCCCTATAACACATTGAAATATATTAAAGATTTTATCGATTTGTTTTAATAGTTAACATCAATCAATGTACTTTGCATTGAAGTTAGTTTTATAATTATAGATTATATCATTGTTATCTTAGAACCAAAAAAAACCTTAATTGAGATGATTTTTTGGTTTTAAAATAAGTTTTAGTGTAAACATATCAACCACATAGAAAAGAAAACATGTCGATAAAATTTAAGTCTAAAACCTGTCAATCAAATTTTATATTCCTACACAAATATGTGATCATCGAAAACAAAATAATATACATTTCCTAATAGTTGTGATTATAAATGAAGATTAATGAAAGAGAGCAATGACCAATAATAATCTCACCCATACCCCCCAAAGATTGAAGAAATCTTCAAGTACCAACAAAAGACCAACTCCTTTTGAAAATGGCATGGAGATTGATGAAAGGAGGGACAACAAGAAAGCCCCCAACTCACGCTCCTACTTCTTACCACACCACCAAGACCTAACAAAAGTTTTTAAAGTATCAACAAGTCCAAGGATATCTCAACAAAGTGTGGGAAAAGAGAGAAAGATATATGGGCATTTTTAATATATAAGCTTGGCATTGCCATTCCTCAAGTGTTTCAAAGTGGCATCCATTATCAAAGTGACAATTTGCACCACCTTCTCTTCACACCTCCCCCTCATCCATCCAACCAACATTATTAACAAGTTTTCAATCTCTTTCTCACCCTTTTGTTTAAGTAGTACAAGCACCAAAACATGAAAGGGTGTCAAGGATTCCATCCCTTTCCCTCCAAGTCCTCTCTCTTGTGATATCATGCACTCCTCTTCACCCACACCTAATCCTTGCTTTTGTGTTCACCTTATGAGGAAATAGCACTCTTAACATTTCTTAATTAGAATAATACACAAGTATAAGTATTTTTTAAAAAAATAAATGAATAAACCATATTTTATTTACAGATATGATCAAACAGAAATTAAAGAAATACAACATTTAAGTTTCATTCCTTTTGTCCGAGTTGTTGGTTTCATTGGCTTCCTCCTATCACATCTGGATCCACTACTGGGCCGTCCCTGAAGGCATCCCCGCCCTTATCTGCCCGCTTTAACGTATCAGCTGTGAATTCAAAACTACACAAGTATAAGTATTAGATTAGTTTTCAACTTTTTATATCAAATCATTTTGTGTAAAATTAATAATAAGAGAGAATCTCCATCTCCAAGTCCATGTGTTGTTATGTTTGTTTTACTCAAAGGATGGATGCCTAGTGGGGAGGATGAATGGGAGGGGGGGTTCCAATATCCACATCAATAGGAGTTTGAATTATATTCTCCCTTTGAATGAATGGGTGAAGGTAACATGTGTGGAGGCTTTCCATGAGGCACTCTTTCACCAATTTTCATTCTCTATTCTATTCTTATCTGCTGACACTCTTTGAAGAGGACATTCAAAGCACACCATTAGAATAAAAATAAATAATCAAAACAAAAATAAGTGGTGAATGTATATCTTGTGCTTTGCCATGGCATCTTCTTATTAGCCACCCCTAGGTGGCATCTCACCCTTCATTCTTCTCCAATTAGATTTGATACTGAACACCAAACTAAGAATCAAAGTTCATCCATCTCTTAAATTTCGGACCGACCAAATAGACTCTTATCGAATCGATATGTTAAAAATATGTATCTATATATATATAAATTCAAAGGATTGCTTATCAAACTCTTCGCATCGATGCGTCTTTTAATTATTATTATTATTATTTTTTAAAAAAAAGAATTAATTATAGGAGTTGATATCTAGAACTTGGATCTTATCAGTTCAACTACTTTGTGTGGAAGCAAAGAGAACATCAAAAACAAATTTCAATGTTTGTATAGTGATCAACACTTGGGTGCAATTGTGGACAAAGATGGCATCAGCACACTTAATCAATTAATGTTGATATTCAGTAGGTCTAATAAAATCAATCACTAAAAACATTAACCATTATATATGGTGGGCTAGCCTACCTATATACAACATCTCATTTGATGTCATCTCTTATGTGTTTATTTTTGTTTTCACTTGTGAATTATACTTGAATTTTCAGAAATTCCAAAGAAACAAAAAAGTACTTCTTGGAAGTTTTCCTTTTATCTTATAAACCTACTACGTCGATATTTAACTGCAGAAAATATTTAAAACAAGTATATTTTAATTAACCGAAGTTAGGGTTTAGGATCCAACATAGTTATACTTTTATGTTTTTTTTTTTTTGTTTAATATGAGCTGCAAGCCACTAAGAAATCAAAGGCCAGCATGTGCTCCTAGAAAAGAGATATAAGGGTGAGGCCTACGCATAGGTGGTACTTGGGATACCCGTCACAACTATCACACCTCTGTAAATACTTATCATCCGCAAATCGAACCCGAGATCTATTGGTCGTTAGAATTCTTACGGGACCGAAATACCAATAGACCACTTTTTTTGGAGACAACTTTTATTTTGATGAAGATGGAGATAAGAATAAAATATATATATAATTATAGTTTCTAATTACGTTAAGCTTTCAATTTTACAAGCGATGTGATGTAGAAGTATAAGTAAGTATCCATTATTGGGAATTGAGAACATCATGGTTTTTGTTTGTAATGACCGTTCCGTTCTAATTAGGTTGCTTTCTAAATTGGCGTCTTCTTGTTTATCCATTCAATTCATTCATTGTTCAATACTTTGTTCATTTTATTTGCCGACAAGTACTTGATATTTGATTCCAAGTCATGAATCTAAAACTTTAATGGTTAGGCTAAGAAGCCTTGGAAGTTGAAACGAGAAGTAGAAGGAGAAGAAACGATAAGGTAATTAAAGAAAGGAGTGGTGGGAATGGACAACTCATGGATTGTTAGGTTTATTATGTATGCAATGGACCAAGCAATAAAGGCAGCAAAGACATACCATGATCTCTTATTAGTGTCTCTTATTAGTGGATTTGGCGGAGAGAGTCTTGTCATTTCATTAATGTGCAACAATGTTTGTTTGGAATATTGAAGGAAAATACCAAAAGATCTCGGGGTCGAGTGAGCTTGAATCAAATTTACTCCTCAAGTTTCAGACATATTTCTGGTGAGGTGAGGCCGCATCGAGTGTAGCTTTTTACTTCTCATAACCTACTTACTCACGCCCCGACCGGGATCCATGGTAGGCCTTTTACTACCTAATTAAAATAAAAAAAATATTGAAGGAAAATAGCTGAAAAGAAATGAAAAAATACATTTAATTTTCAGATAAAAATAAAGTTGTTATTATGAGAGAAAAGATATTATTATTAATAACAGTTTATTGTGGATGGATTGGAAATGGATGATTGAATGGAGAGCATGAACATCATCCACTAGAAAAGAAAGCAAAGAAGGACAAGAGAGTGAGAGAAAGAGGTGGGAGAATAAAGCAAGGAAAGAAGGCAAGCACATGAGCTGAAATGGTTTTAAAGGCAACAACTTTGAGTATTCACAAAGTTGGAGATGGACTTTGCATAATAATTCCCTCCATTACTCATCAGGGAATCCTTGTTGAGTGCACCACCAACTTCTAAGAACTAGCACTCCATACCCTTTAATTATAAGCCAGCTTTTATGTGCATCAAACCACCACTACTGTAAACCATGAAAGCAAAAGAGACACACACACACACACAACAAGGTCAGGTTCAATTCAAGTTCAACCCTTGACTTTGAAGCTAATGGTACCAACTGAGTTTTCATGGCTTTCAAACAAGGCAAACTTGGACAAAGGTTCCAGATCATTGAACAACCAAGCTGGATGCAGGAGTACCTAACATTCAAATAATTCCACCTGATAAAAAGAATAAACATTGCTGCTAAACGATCTGAATGCTCCAATTTAGTCTATTCACACTGAATATGACATGCATTTTGGAATCTAAATTAATAGCTAGAACTGCATGGATTCATAGAGTAGGAAAGGAAAAAAAAAACATGGACAACCTTCAGCCCATCTTTCTGTCAACGAAACTACATTGAAGATTCTCATTGTAATGAGTAGTATCGCAGTGGTAAGCCAGCTTGAGTCATAGTTCTGCAATTTGATCAAGAGAGGAGAACTCGGCATTGATGGTAGAGAGAGAATCTTGGTTGATACTAACAATGGTGCACATCTTGTTGGCCTGTGAATGAGAATTTGAAAGAGATGAACTGTCTGAGTCTTCTTTAAGTGCCGGAATATCCCCAGAATCGTTGCTGCAATTAGCGCCTTTATCGTCCTTGTGTTCGATCTGATTAAACAACTGCCGCTTCATTTCCAAACAGGATTTTAGGTCATCCTCACTTCGGGCTTTATTCAACTTATCAATTAATTCATCCACCAACACAGTCCTCTCTGCTCGCCGTTTCTCTGTCATTGCTCGTTTTGTGCCCCTGTGGGCACCAAGATCATCAGTCCCTGAAATGCCGTCATCATCAGCAATCCCCTCTGACTGCAACTTTGCCAGTTTCTCATCCACAATATTCCGTATTCTCTGTCTGATAATCTCCACTTGTTCAACATTGGATTTTAATTTAACCTTTATCTCAGATATCAAATTCTGAACTTTTTCAGCAGAAGAATCAGTTTCTGATGCAATCAGTTCATCTGACTTCACCAGCTCACCTACAGGGAATGTTTCCTCCAACAAGCTTACATTCTGCATGTATCTTTCAAAAGCTTCTGTTTTCAGTCTCAATTTCTCCATCAATGTATTGCCTCAACCTTGAAAACCTCCACTTGTTTATGTTTACAGCATCCTGAAATTGCACACTTCAGTGATGAGCATATTTTTGACATACAAGGTTCTGGTAGAAAATCCGGGTAACAACTACACCTTCCGCGGAAAGAGGTTTTCTAACTCAAGAGAATTGACAAAGGAAGCGGAAAGCTGCCTCAGTGAATTAAGCCTCCAAGAAGCCCTGCTATGAGAAAATCAAATTTAAGCAATCCACGTCTGTATATGCTCCTGTTGTGACCAGAATTCCAAGACTCACCCAGTAGAAGGCACATCAGCAGATGGTGTTTCAGATGCCGGGGAGGTAGAAGTTGGTGGTTTGTCTGGCAAAGTACCATTTGTTTTCAGGACTGAAACATCACGAAAAAGAAAAAAGAAAATAGAGACAGTAAATTAGACTACAATGAATAGTTCCATTTCCAGATTGGCAAAATTTTTTTAATTTTTGTCAGCATAATAAAATGCAAAAATCTGGGATTTCATGTAAAAAGTTAAAAGATGAATAGCCAAGCCACCTTGGCCTAGCTTATGCAGCTAGTATTATGTGTTTTATAAGTTTGCATACCATGAATATGACATGGATTTTGTGCTTTTGCACAGCAACTCTTGCAAGATTGAAAAGGGCACCTACAAAATAACATTTAAATCAAAATTATGGATTAAAAAAAAGTAAAAACCATCATTTCTCACATCTGTTTCCAAAACATGAAGGCTCAGCAGGGATTAAATAGTAGAATATAATGCAAAACCTAGGCATGTCCAGAGTTAAACTTCTTTGAGGAAAAGACTTGTACCATAATACCATAAAAAGAAACAGTGCAAGAAAGTTCCTGAAATCCATTTCAATGATCTCAAACTGTTTTTAGAAAAAAGTTAACATGGATGCAATTTCCTGTATTGTAGTTTTCAGATATTTCATGTTTTTTAGGTCATGAAATCAATTTCACTGATAACTTCTCTTCTCTTCTCTTCTCTTCTTGTAGCAACCATGGTATCAACATACAGTCCATCATTCTTCTTAAAGAATTTAAGGGGGCAGGGGTTCCATGAAAATTCTTTTTACTGGAGTGCTAGTTCAACCATCCACGTCTTCATCAATGGCTTCTTCCATTTCATCTTTCATCAGAATCTACTTTTCCAGTAGCTTAAAGAAGAAAAGCATGATCACTACTTACCTTATGCATCCACCCCAACATCTTGAGTGATTGCAAAATAGAAAAAAAAGATGGACTGCATGGGCCCCAAACTTAAGTGGATACCCATATGACATGGACTAAGAAAGCAAAGTCGAATGCCCAAAGTTATGCATGACAACATAGGCCAAGTGTGCTTCTCTTTTCCTCCCTTCTAAGAACCATATCTCATTTCCTTTTCCTCTAGGATCTCATTAACTTTCTAAGTTAAACCCTAATGATCCACTTATCCAAAATGCAATGTTCAATGCCAATTTTGTGTGGTTCCATGAAAGAATCATGGACAATCGTTTTAAGGCTGACAAGAAACAAAGTAAATTTAATAAATTTACATTCCACAATGACATGCACGGGGCTAATATTCAGGATCTTAGTCTCCAACAATAGTGTAAAGCATTTGGGGTCATCTCAGTTTTCAGTATTGATCTTTATTAGAACAAAAGTGACAAGAAGATGAGTACGCAAGAAATTTTTTGATAAAAGCTACGGCTAAAGGGAAAACAGCTTCTGATATCAATGCATGTTTTCAAAACAGAAACAAAATAACTTTAAACCAAGTATCAAGTAACTAAGTTTGTCGCCACATAGATAACAGTTACTTATAGTCAAGCAGGCATGCATACCTGGAACGAGCAACATTGCCACATTTAATACACTTAGGCTTGTTCATTCCACGGAGGTTCTGCTTTGGCATTTCAAACATAAGAGACCGTTGGGGAGTTGTGTTGCCATTGGAAGCTGTACTAGCAATCACAGTGTCACCACTCTTGTTACTGGGGACTGGAGATGAAGTAGCCATCACACTGGTTTTTTTCCCGGATAACAACTCGTACTATAACTGTGCAAAAAATAGGCAACCAAAACATCATTACTTCTCCACTGAATAGCTTCAGTTCTATGCAAAAGTTCAATACAAATATATTTGAAGGAGCTCATCAAACTTGCTGTACTGGAAGATATTATAGTTGAAAGAGATAAAAGGCAAACAATTGCTAGAAGTGACCAAAAAACGTTGGTCCCAGCCTTACAAATAGAATACGTGATCTATGAAGGCATAAGTAATATATGGAACTCAATAAGAAAGTAATCAATCCCATGAACACACACGACAGGTGCTACATTTAAATATAAATATATCCAAGATAACTACAACGGTACTGAACATCTGAATACTGAAAAAAAAAGGAGAACATTTTGTGAACTGCTTCAATACATATATAATCATGTTGCTCATGCAAATCACAAATAAATATTTCACTTGATCAACTAAAGAGGAACATACAACACATGAAGTATAAGAAGAGAGAACAAAAAGAAGGCACCAAATTAACAAGATTCTCCAACAACAAATAGAACTCTGAGGATAAACCAGAGCCAACTAAAACGAACCACAAACGAAAAGTACCATAAATAAGCAGAAGCTAATCAAAAGAGTCAAAATATAAGAAATTAATGATTTCCATGTAATTCTTTCTTCTCTTGAACGACAGGATGTACACAAAAACTTCAACAACATCATTTCATCTCCAATACATCACCAGATTCTTTATACTCTTATTTACATTTGAGGGTAATCTGTAATCAGGAAAAAAAAACACTCATCCAGCACACGAGTAAAAACAAGATCTTTGATCAAAGATTTCACAAGAAGGCCCCAGGAACAAAAACCAAAGAAAGAAACACAAATTGAAGGAGAAATAGAGACCTGTGCGAAGAGGCGGCTAGGGTTTGAAGAATCTCGTGGCTACGACCACGGAATCACACGAAATCTTTATCAGAGGAGCAGCAAATGGACAACCATTATGGAGACGAGGAGAAGGAGGCGCACCTGACAAACAAGAAACGTCACCGCCCACAGAATCAACCCTAGATGCAAAAGAAACCAGCAATTCGGGGAGGAGCGAGGGGGGGAGAGGAGCAGATCACTTGGGCATTGAAAAGAGAGCGAAAACTGTTGCCAAATTGGGCGGCAAATTGAAACAAAGGTGTAAATCTCCCAATTTTAGGGCTTCAACCGTCGAAAAGAAGTGGCATTTGGACATGATGTCAGCCCTCGAAATATTGAGATTTTTTATAGTAATCCTTCTAGAAGTCCTATCTCACCTCACGTGCCTTGCGCGTGACTTATTTAACGGGCCAAACCAAAGCCTGTTTACTGTGGAGCTGGTGCCACTACTATGTATATATAATTTTCAATTTATTCTCTAATTGTTTTTTTATAAAGTAGATAAACCACAGTTAATTTTATTTAATATAGAAATTAAATAAAATAATCTCGTAATACATAATATGCACAATCAGAATACATGAATATATCAAAAGAAGAGCATTATAATTTTATTTTTTTTTAAGCTTGTAAAGACGGTGCCCTCTATGAGACCTTGGGCCTTGGGTTGCCTTAGATGCGATCGCACTCAAAATACACTACCTTGCCCCCTAAGGTAAAATGCCTTGGGAATAGTACCCAAGGTCTCTTAGAATTTACCTTGTAAAGACTCAATAAAATGAATAAAGTTGGCAACATTAAGCATAAAAAAAAAACATCCATGTTTAGTTGGGGGTTATCCCCAACACAATTTTTCATAAAAAAATTTTCTCACTAAAATTTTTAATTAAGATTTAAAAATATAACACACAAATACATAAAAAACACATCACTATCTTATAATGAAAACTGATTTTTTGATTGCTTACTTTTCTTTTGAATTCCCTCCATTAAACCAATCTAAATAAAAACCAATTTTCTCAATGTAAACACAACTACTCTGCAATAAATCAAGAAAAACTTGAAGGCAAATTTCCATCTCATCTTCCTTGCTTCTACCTGTACTTTGCAATCAATTCCAACACATCCTTCAGCTTGATTCTGAATAAACTGAAATAGTTTTCCATTATTAAGAAATGCGAAAGAACAATGTCTACAAATCCATTCGGACCATGTTGGAATGAAGAACAAAGGATATGAATTGGGTTGTATGGCTACTACATCAGCTACAGAATGCAGAAGTTCACATCTACCCATACATAACATGAAGGTTTCATTGATATACCAACAAAAAGAGAGCATTGAAGTCTCATAAACTATGAAGTGAAATACACAAATTTATTTTAGCCCAAATCCATTCACTCGCATGGTTTGGTGACAGAAGTTCCTTTGACAAATCATCCAGATAATGCGGCATTCAGTGCACTATGAACATCGACGCCAATCTGAGCCTCAGCTTTCTCCAAGTCGGTGGTGGCTGAGCTGAGCTTCTGAGTGAAATCAGTGAGCCCCTTCTGGACCAGGCTTGGATCAATGCGGTCAATAGGGACAGCCTCAATGGCCACAATATCTGCAAAAGAGTTTGCATGGATGAAAGCAAAGCCACTGCTCACAAAGTACTTGGTCACTTCAGTCCCCTCATGCACGGAGAGAAGCCCAGGCTTGAGTTCTGCAATTGTGGCAACATGTCCTGGCAGAACACCCATTTGTCCGGTCGTAGCTGGTATAATGACCATATCAACCTGAAAGCAAGAAGAGATTGATTCGCAGATTTACGTATACGGAGCAAATATGCAGAACATCCAGCTGAGTTGCATGGCAGCTTTCATTGGAGGAACATCCAATACCCATAGAAGTCTCAGGAAAAGAAAATGGCCCAACCACAAATGAAGGATTGGATCTCAAGTAAGGAGGATGTCTCATTCTGGGACTTTCATGAGCCTTGATCTCTCTCTCTCTTTCTCTCTCTCTCTCAGTATATATTGATCTGATTGATCAGTTTGATTCTTAAGGGGAACGGGTTTCTGTGGTTTCCCCGCAGATAACTACTTGAATGGCTTTCCTAATTTTCTACATCCAGTGATAAAACCTAAGGATCTGAGAATTAATCACAAACTCTTTTATGTATTACAGGTAATAAGGTGAAAATGAGACCTTCGAACTCAAGGAGATGATTTTATTCCACAAATAGAATAGTCTATGGTTTTCCTCCGCAGCAATCTAAAGGGCTTCCCAGTTTTCCGTATCTAGGATGTGATGCAACAAAAGGATCTGTGAATTGATACCAAACAATTTTATTATTTATGGGTATTACAGTGAAATCAAGTATGGAGAAGATCCCTAGTTTCTTCCTGCTTGCTAATGTTCTTTATTAAATACTTCGTAACTCAGACTTATCACTTTGAACATTGCTTAATGACAGAAATTCGAGTGAATAGCAGCATACACATCTATAAGCTACTTCTGATACATGGAATTACATAAAAATGCACATCAAGAAAAGAAATGCAATCCATTCAAAAGATATTCAGAATCAGAAAACAAGAAGCTTAAGGAACCCGTAAATGAATTAATGCACAAACTATCCAACCAAGATTTCAGGGTAGTTATTAGATTCTGAGATGCTATTCAACTGCTGCAATTGTGGATCTCATCTGGGTAATCTAAGTATATGTTTAGAAATGTGGATTATATGTTTAGAAATAAAATAGCTTCCCACTGAGAGAAGACAGAAACTCCTAAATGAGTATAATTCTATCAGAGAAAACCCTAATCGCAAAATAACAACAAAAAGAACAATGAAATCAATAACCATTACGACTTCTTATCTAAACCAATCGTTAGATCAAACAAACCCTAATTATTCAACAATAAAAGTATGGTTGTTTACGATCAAGAAAGAATAATTTCCAATTGGTTGTCAACGTTAAATGAATAAAACCCTAATTTTTCAGGAGTGTTGGCAAACCTCCTTGCTGGAGATCTCAGACTGGTATGGAAGGGACGAAGTTGACGGTGAGCTTGGAGGGATCGCTGAAGGCGTAGGAGGGCGGGGCTTCATGAACTCGAGCGGGGTCTTCGGAGGCTCGATGTTGGGGGCTACCTTCTTCCAAGCCTCGATGAACGCCGTGTCCTGGGACGGCGCTGCAGGGACATCACTCGAAAAGGCCCTCGCCACCGCAATGGCGCTCGTGCGTCCATGGCTACGGCCATCGCCGGCGGCAGCTCGGATCAGGAAGCGAGATGCGTGGCGGAACATGGCGGCGATCGAGAGAGAGAAATGGAGAGAGAGAGGTTAGTGGTTTGGGCTTTGTTTATAGAGTTTTTACTTTTGGCCCCTTAAAGGGCTGGAATATTATGTTAGATATTTAGGAGGGGTGGTTTGTAAAAGAACCCTCATATTTAGGAGGGGTTCTTTGTAAAAGAAGGTTTTGACGGGGTTTTATGGTATGATAATGTTTATAATATAATACATAAATTATTTTTTACCCATAATAAGGTAAATTACATTTTCATCCATATTTATAACATTGAGAAAATTTACATTTTTACTCTTTTTTTTGCCTTAATTAGAGTTTTGATGTTGCTGGTAATGTTTGTTATTATGGCAGAAACTACCTATTTAATCCTTATTTTTCATGATTAAAAAAAATATATGAATATATTTTAGGTTAAAACATCCATGCTTTACTCATATCCGCAATGGTTAGGTTCGGAGACATGAGTCACCAAAGCCTAAGAGACTAAACTACATTATTTCGACTTTGTTACGGACAAAAATTAAAAGCTTGCAAGAGTTTGTGGGATTTATGTTCCAAAGTTGACGACCATAAAAGTTGAACACTTGGTAAAATTTCAAAAAAGCAAGCTGGACCAGCTCAAGAAGATGAAGAACAAAAAATTCATTTGAAGAAAGAAAAGTAGACAAATTAAAAACTTTATTTCTTTATTAATTGAGTGAATCTTTTGTTAGTTTACAAATGAAAAGAAGAAAAAATATACAAAGGGTTATTCTAGAAGAGCAGGTTGAGGCGCCTTAACTTCAATTGAGGTCAGAACACCAGGCTCCACTTCAATTTTAGCTTCGACCTAACCTACATCGTCATCAAGGTTGAAGGAAAGATATTGGAGGGCACCTTTGAAATCCAGAGAAGAAATGTCTAACTCTAGATGTTGATCTCCTTGAAGATCGTAAAGCCCTCCTTAGCTCCTCCGATAGCACGATCGTATGCACCTTGTCAAACTCTCGCCACCCTCTCGCTAGTTGTAGGGGTTCTGGAGCTCCTCCAAGAATTCTTTGGAACCCTTGGACTTCTCCGCCGCTTCTTTAGCCAATGAGATGAGATCATCCTGGTACTATTCGGTCTTCTTGAAGTTGGCCACTACTTTCTCCACTGCCTCCTATGCAGCCCGGAGCTTCGCAGTTTTGAGTTTCTCCCTCAAATGGCGGGAGTGCTCACAAAAGATCGCGGATGCTCTTTATTTCGTCAAGGGTTCGAAGTCTTTTGTTCCTCTTGATTTTGACCTCTTTCTCTAGAGCTTTCGCTTTGGTTTGCGATCAGTTATTTGAAGTTTGACGTTAGTGACCTCTATCCTGGCCTGAGACAGCTTGGTCTCGACCTTACTTAACAACTCCCTTATGGGGCCTCCAAGTGTGGCCTCCTCCCGTAACCGCATGGCCATGTGGACCATAAGGAGACCAGACTGTATCACACAAGAACTTCGAGTTAATGACCAATAAAGAAAAGCCAAGAAGTGAAAGAGACTAAAGAAACTACATACCTTCATCATCGATAAGGTCAACTATGAGGCCAACCCCTTGTTAAAGAGACCTTCCAAGGTGGTGAGGTCGAACTCCAATAAGATGGCCTCGGAGGCCTCCACTCAGAAGCTTCCTTATCGGTGAAGAGAGACTTCACCTCGGGTAATATTGGAGGTCGTGAGGTTTACCCTTGGATGCAGGAGGGACCTCTTTACTCCAAAGCTATGAGGATGTCGGCAACAATGCATAATGCTAACCTCTCAGTAGCCGGAATCCACTCAGCAGGATCACCCGGCATACAATGCGCATCTAAGGACCAAGTCCCCATAGGTATCCGCTCCTGACTTCAAGAGTAGTTAAGATTGTCGGCTCATAGCTTGTCCTTGAGACTTCTTTACCAGAGGAAGAAGCTCTTCAGATGGATGCTTGGTTTGACGAGGAGCCAGAAAAGTGGGTGAACTTGCTGACTTCTTCTTCGAGAGCCCCTACAAAAGCAACTGCCTATCCATCCCGCGTTATGTGAAAAGAAAATCAAGTTGGTCGGTCGTGCCAGATTAAAGAACTTCTTAAATAAAAAGATGTATACTCGCTGCAGAGGCAAGCCCGACTATGCAGAGGTTTTCTACAATACTCACTAGAGAAGCAAGGGCAAGAGAGTCATGGGACTGAAGGAAGATTTGTTGGTCCTCCTCAACAGAGGACATCTCTGCCCTAAAAGAAAAATTAGTATTTGGGGGACCTTGAGAGGTTGGGACTATCCTCCCTGATTTAGAAAGAAACAAAAAAGAACCTCGGGTCCTCGACTTCCATTGATAGATAGAAGAAGGGGGTTTTCCTAAAAAGGATTTACGGGGCCTAGTGTAACACCTAGGATTTTTACAAATAAATATTCAATAAATTTTTGAGTTTAAATGAAGTTAATTAGCACAGAAAATAGATTAATTATTTTAACCTCAAATTAAAAGAAAATCTGTATTGAATGGACCCGAAATCCAAAGATCGCGAACTATAGGGCCAAGAGAAGGCCTTATTGACCATGCTACTTTTTACATAGAATAGTTGGAGGTGGATAGTCAGCAGAGTCAGATTAATTAAATGAGAAATTATTTAAATATTAATTAATCAAGATTAATTAAGTGGAAGATATATGACAAAAGTTAGAGTCCCGGTAAAGTAAATCTGGCTTAGTCAAAAGACCAGAAAAACGGATCTGGGTCGGGAGAGGAGACAACACGTGATGCTACAGTAAGCCCGTGTCCAATCGGGGTCACCGACTTTCGGGATTCAGTGATCTGGCCTGTGATAGAGACGAGCTAGATAATTATATTAGTTGCTTTTGTGACGGCACAGTAATAAGATAATATCAAATAAAGTTGTTTGGTTTTTTAGTGGAACATATTTAAGAAGATAATATAGATTAATTGAATTTTTTTTTTAAAAAAAATATATAATTTAAATACTTTGATTTAAATATTATAAAGGAATATAATATTTAAATAGAAATGTTATTATATATATATATATATATATATATATATATATATATATATATATATATAACATGAGAGGAGAGAGAGAATGAAATTACTTTTCATCTCTCTTTCGATTTGGATTCTAAGACAGAGCCCCCCTCCCCCTTCTTTTGGTCTTCTTCTTTCCCTTTTCTCTTCTCTTCCGGTGAACTCCACTAGTGCCCCTCCTTACGGGCCACCATCACGGCTTCCTTGGGTTTCCTACACCTGCCGCCGCTGCTCGGCCAAGCCCGACCTCTGACTCTGCAAATGCGGTCAGACACCCGTTGTCGCCCGGTTAGCCTACCGCCTCCACCCCGGCCAGTCAGCCATTAAGGCCACACACCTTGCTGGTGTGACACGTTTGGGTTTTGTATTAAGGTAGAGCACAATGGGCTTACTAAACCTTGATGGTTGAATGAACTAATTTGGGGAAAGCCCTAAAATGTATTCATGAATTAGGGTTTTGGATTGAATGAGTAATGTTCATATGTAGGGCTGAAATTGATTGGGGATTTAGGAGGAGATTGATAGAATTAATATCTGTGGATGTTATTTAAGCATGTATTGTGATGTTATGAAGATTATGAGTGAATGCTTGTATAATTTTGGGAGCCCATAAATAGGGGAGATGCTGCCCAAATTTCCATAAAATTTCATGTTTAATTATTCATGATTATGTATAACATAGGATTATTTTTAAGAAAGTATGTTAGCGGCCCCAATTTAGATTTAGCATGAAAATGTTTACATCTCCTAATATGAGTAATTCCCGTATTTTCATGCTTATATGCATGCTAAGTGAAAGTATGCCTTAGTTAACTTAATGTTTCACTATGCTCTGTCGAGTCTAAGTTAGAGTAAAGTAAAGAATACGGTCTTCGTATTCATGAATTTTCCATATTTCGATTATCAGGAAAGGGAAAAGGGAAAGGCAAAGGCAAGTCAGCCGCTGCCGAAGGACCGAGTCAGTCCTAAGCTTTTACTAGACTCAAGTGAGGGAACTAATAGTACGTGTTTTCATCATATTTTGTTACAATACTGATTTTATATTGGAAAGCATGAGTTAGAAGTTTTCATGAAAATTTCCTAAGTTTTTGGAAATCATTTCTTACATATTGATAGACTCCCAGTTGGGAATAGATTTCCCTTTCAGAACTCATACGCGATGTCAAATGTAAAAGTGAAACATATCTGAGGAAATAAATAGACTACACTTTATTAATATACTTGCGGTACAGTGGTGGCTCGTAAAAGAGCCGTGAGAGTACGACATTAGGTTAGGAAAATGGTGATTTAAATCTCTAATTTTCATTATCGAATTATCTGTTTTAAAACATTCCATTTTATGAAATTAAAACCCCCTTTCCATACTCTCGGAGTGCCTAGTGTACGTATATAAGTTTGACCCCTTGTAGCGTGGATAGATCTACCCGTTGGTCGCTAGTGTTGCAGTATTAAAGTAAATGTGTAGTTAGTGATGATAATATTGTGATGATCAGATGACTCCATATTATCCACCTCTTGGTAGCGATTAGAGATCCACAGTAGAGGCGATTGGTACAGATTACCAAGGCTAATTTCAAAAATTATTCACAGTACAAAGAAGGATTAATTACACTTTTCGTCCCTGAAAATGGTGTCATTGTTCACTTTTATCCTTGTATTTTAAAATTGTTCAATACAGTCCTTATGTATTGCGTATTATGTTCTATTTTGGTCCCTGACGCTGATGTGGCAGCCAGGTGACATACAAATCAAATACAGTATTTTTTTATTTTTATTTTTTTTCGAGTGGACGTATTTTTGCTTGTGTGTCATGACAGCTGCCTGTATATGATGACATGGCATTACTATGTGCCACGTCAGAAAAAATTTCTGGTTTATGGCATGCCATGTCAGCATTTTTTTTAAAAAAATGGATTTTTGCATTTTTTTTAAAATCCATTTTTTATATATATAAAAGGTCGACGTGGCATGCCACGTCGGTTTTTTTTTGAAAAAAATGGATTTTTGCATTTTTTTTAAATCCATTATATATATATATATATATATAAAATGCCACGTCAGCATTTAAAAAAATGGATTTTGCATTTTTTAAATCCATTATATATATATATATATATATATATATATATATATATATATATATATATATATATATATATATATGCTAACGTGGCATGCCATGTCAGCATGCCACGTCATTTTTTTTGGAAAAATATATTTTATTTTATTTTTTAAATCGATTATATATATATATATATATATATATATATATATATAAAATGCTGACGTGGCATGCCATGGCAGCATGCACGTCAGTTTTTTTTTTGAAAAAATGGATTTTGCATTTAAATGAAAATTTCTATTTTTTTAAATAAAAAATGTTGATGTGGCATACCACGTCAGCATCTGCAAAAAGAGAAAAATAAAATAAAAAACTGTATTTCATTGGTATGCCACTTGGCCGCCACATCAGCGTCAGGGACTAAAATATAACATAATATGCAATATACAAGGACTGTATTGAACATTTTTAAAATACAAGGATAAAAGTGAACAATGACACCATTTTCAGGGACGAAAAGTGTAATTAATCCTACAAAGAAATAGATAATGAGATATGCATACATAAGATTTCTATACATATTGACATGATTAAAACAAATTGAAGATAATTCATTGACCAGCATCTCTTGTTGCTCGACATCATTTTCAGATATCAATATTTATTTTCAGTTAATGATATATGCATATTTTTACGCTTCAGTTTTTACAGTTTTATTTTATTATACGGGTACAGTTTTATACCCGATAGTACTATTCCTAGATCATTGAGCTCCAGTAGCTCAACCCCTTTTCGTGATATTTTTATACAGGCGATAGACAAGAGACCAGATAGAGGGCTGTGTCTAATCGAGAGATTATATAGAGATTACCTGTAGCTGGCTTTGACTCCCTGTGTCTTAGTTATGATTATGTATTTATATGAGTGTATTTTAGATAATTTAGTCTAAGACAGTATTTTTTATTTGGAGTTGTATTAAACAGTATCTTGAGTTTGAGTTTATGATATGATTTGTTTGCTTAAATAGCTTCCGCAATTACTTGATTTTTTTTTTATTACCAGTTTTACAACCTTAAGTTTAGGGTTCATGCCCTTGACCTGGCTGGTGTGACACGTGTCCCCTGATTAGAAGATGAGTGTTATACCTAGTGGTAAAATAATACCAATCTCCAAAGCGTGAATGTTTTTTTTATTGTGAAGACAAGACAAAGCTGACCAAAATGAATTAAATGACAACCTACGTAGGATAGGATTTTGGAACAAGCTGAGTAATAACAAGATTATGGAAAGATAGGATTTCACATAAAAAAAGGATGAAACGAAAGACACAAACTAGCCCAAAAGGATTCTACATAAAGGGCCAAGTCCTCAGGCCGAGGAGAACTAGCCCATTCCCTAGGGTTTGGAGGCTAGATATCGAACCCGTCACCTATCTGAACAAACTCAAGAAAACTAAGGGAACAAGGCATTAACTCAGTACCGACGGATGCCCCTATCACCTTTTGAGGTTCATCCCTAGTCGCAAGAGAAGAACGTCCATTACGATCAGTTTTGGGGGATGAAGGAGTGTCGCTCGGCGAGAAGTTAAAAGATTTTCAAATGACGATAATAGATCTCCAAAGCAAGAGCAAGGATGATGAAAAATGGAACCCTAGCCTTTTGTGTGCCTATTTATAAATAGTGCTCATAGACGTAGTTTCTCAGAGACATTTAATTGAAGCCCTATGCATGCCAAGTTTAATTAGCCAGCCGTAACTAACGCACCTATGGATGATTGACATGTAGGCTAGTATATATGACATGCCTCAAGGCAATCTTTTGGGAAGTCAGTACCCATCATCTCCTCCATCGGCTTTTGTCACCGTTTTTCAGTAAAAAACACTTGAAAAGTTGAAGTGCTTTGTTTAACGAGAATCATGATCCATTGGTTGATATCGCTACTAAGTGGTGACCATACCAGCACGGTTTCACCCAAAGAAGACACTTTATGACTAGGTGACCAAAGTAGTCTGCTAATGCTATCATGCCCCAACCAATGAGCAAACTCCCCAAATCGCACATGGCTAAAAGCAAGTCAACCTTGAGAGTTAGTTGGGGAGGGAGTTATGGAGAAAAATATCCATGAATTTTTAAATGGACACGTGGCATGATCCAAACCGCTAAGGCGTAAATTTGAATGATCGGTCGTTCAATGGAGGGAAATAAATCTCTAATGGCGCTTAAGGTTCAGCGCTAGTCAAGTCAATGAGCTATAAAAGGAGGTCTCCAATACCTTGGTAATGGGATCTAAAACATTTCTTCTAGAATCTCTCTTTCCCTCTCTCTCTCTAAGTTTTGACTTGATCAAGCGTAGAGTCTTCCCAGAAACGCAGCCGGATTCATTTTCTCCCACGGTTCGCTCCTCTTTCAAAATATGGATGGATACATGAAGACCTATCCTAGAAGGAATTCTTGATCTAGGAAGGTGACAGGAACCTGAAGGAGAGTTGACAACCATAATTGACCTCTCCCTCAAAAAGGCAGAAAAATTCCCGCTATCTTCAAGCTATCTTTCTCATTGATCAAGATCCGTTCAGATCCCAATGAAGAGCGGACATTTGCATCAACATAACCTTTTAATAAAACAATAGAATTAATATAAGATACCCATCAATGTGTGAAAATTTTTATGTTTGAACCATATTTCTATGTATATTCCTATGTAGGTGATTCTTATCTTTCACTCTCCTAGGAATGTTGGAGATTGATGATTAGTTAGAAATATTCTTTTCTGCAACTTTAAATTCTTAAATTAACCTTTTTTTTATGCGGTGATAGGTCCTTCCTGAAGATTTGGACTCGTCACGATCAACGGGTGTGATTAGATGGTCCTTGGTTGAACTAACGAATGGGAAAAGATCCTCCTTGGCTACAAGCGGCTTTGTCTCAGGTGGCGTTCTTCTCTTGGAGACAAGTTGTTTGAGGTCTCTCCTCATTAGGGACAAAACCTACAAAGATAGTGAGTAGGGTTGCGAGTCTCGTGCCTGGGGATAGCTCCGATGCTCAAGCAAATGAGGAAATGAGCATGAGGAAGAAGGTAGATGAGAGTTTTTGAGTGGATACTTCCAGGTAGAGGAATTCGATCCCTTTAGCGGAGTGCTCATTCATTCCTTCTATAGCCTCGAGGGAGGTTGGCGTTGATTACGGCCATTACCGCTAGATGGTAGGGGGTGACCTCAGCAGTTACCACAATACTCGTCACTAACACTAAATGGTAACCACGACAGTCACCACAACATGCAAGGGATTTGTGACCTTGAGATCACCCATGATCTGCTTGGAAGTCCAAGATGCATGGTGCCAGTGTGGATTAGAGATTTTATCGTATCATAATTTTTAGTTATTTACCTTCCATGTTTTTTAATTAATGGTCCTCATCCAAGAAAAATACAACCTACAACTTTTGAACTCTTTAAAACTCCCACAAATTAGACAAACATATTTATTGTAATAATAAGATGATTATGTTTAAAAAATTTAAAATTTTGAAGTGAAAATTTTTGAATTATATGATAAATCAAATAATATATATATATATATATATATATATATATATATATATATATATATGATACAGCCGACCATAACACTGTGCATTCCCGGTTGTCTCCCATTTGGCCCCTTGAAGCATGTTTGAAGGATTTCCAACCGTACAGATGGGAAGATCATCGAAAAATAAGCTAGCATGTCCATTTTCATACAATTTGATAACCGTTTGGTCCTCCCACTTAACGATTTTTATTTTATAGAAATCAACGGCGGTCGAATTTCAACCGTTAAGTGGGAGCAATGAAAACGGTGAACCAAATATTATGAAAATAGACATATTAGCTTATTTTTCGATGATCTTCCTATTCGTACGGTTGAAAATCCTTCAAATATGCTATCTAAGCGTCAAAACGGAGCATGATCGAATCGCATATACTGTCATCAAATGAATCGGCCGCGTTATCACGTCTATATATATATATATATATATATATATATATATATATATATAATACTTATGTAGTTTTCATATCTCCAAAAATTTTATAGTTTTGAAATTGATAAAAAATAGTTTATATCTTTTTTACAATTTATAAAAAAAAGTGCTTTTGTCACTATAACGTAGTTTTTAGGGAACACTAGTGAGCTTGGGAGAAAGGACTCAAATGCAAATTTTTAGATTTAAGAGCTCCATATGTAAAATCCCGGTATCTCAAGAGGAGTTGAGCATAAATTTCGAATATTTATGGGGTTAAGTGTAAAACTTCTCTTTTTAGTCTTGTTGGGGTTCGGCGATCGAACCGATCTCCATCGCCGCCACCGCCGGCTCGCCGTCACCGGCGCCATGGGCGATATCATATGGTTCTTTGCAACGGCAACGTGCGTGAAGCTCCTCCTCGCCCCATGCTATCACAGCACCGATTTCGAGGTCCACCGCCATTGGCTCGCCTTAACCTCCTCGCTCCCCCTCCGTCAATGGTACTCCGATGTCTCCAGCCCTTGGACCCTCGACTACCCACCTCTCTTCGCCTTCTTCGAGTTCCTCCTCTCCATCCCTGCCTCCCTCCTCGACCCCTCCATCACCAACCTCCACTCCCACAACCTCTCCTCCACCTCCGCCCTCCTCTTCCTTCGATTCTCCGTCTCCTTCTCCGATCTCTCTCTCCTTCTCCCCGCCTACCTCCTCTCCGCCTCCTTCCCTCCCCTTCGCCGCCGCCTCACCCTCCTCCTCTTGATCTGGTCCCCCGCGCTCGTCATTGTCGATCACATCCACTTCCAGTACAACGGGTTTCTCCTCGGCATCTTCTTACTCTCCCTGACATTGCTTGATCGGGGGAAGGATTTGATCGGCGGGGTCGTCTTCGCGGCTGTGCTTTGCTCCAAGCATTTGTTCCTTGTCGCCGCGCCTGTGTATTTCGTGTATTTGCTCAGGCATTACTGTCGGGGTGGGCTCTGGACGGGGACTAGAAGGTTCCTCACCATGGGCATCTCCGTCGCCGCCGTCTTTGCAGCCGCCTTTGGCCCCTTCTTGTATTATGGTCAGGTAATGCACATGGTTCCCTTGATCATGCTTTTGCTTTTGGGTTGATTTTGGATCTTCATTGTGAGAATAGTTAGTTGCTGCGCTAGAGTATAACTTAAATGAAAAGATAGCATCTCCTATAGTATTACTGATCTTGCTGTTTGATTTGCTAGAAAGTGCTTTACTTTGGAACTTGTCTGGTTAAAGACATATTGATTCTGAATGTTGCTTGTTGGAACAGTTAGCTTGCTCATATTAGTGTAGGAATGCAGTAAAAAGAGATAATTTTTTTTATAGAGAGTTAGTTTCTTGCCTGTATGCATTGGGAGATCCATGCTTGTTTGTGCTTGGAAAGCTGCATCGTGTTGTTGAAGCCTGTTACTTGTGTTCTGATTGTGTTTGGCATGTGTAGATGTCTTCCAATCAATGGAGATGCTAGCTTTGTACCTATTATTTAGTTTGAAACATTGAGCAAGATGTGTGAGGTGAATTTGTAAGTTTATTCCTCACAGATCACCACAATGGTGAGCAGTGTTGTGCACAGGAGTAAGCTAAAGGTTCCAAACAATAATATATTTTGGAACTTTTAGTCCAAACCAGTAAATATAGCACATAAGTCCTGATGATTTCCTGAATTCCTACCTTAGAAAATCAGAAATTTGTTACTTTTAGTATGTTATCTTAAGTATGGAACATGCTGTGGCACTTGATTTAATCATCAAAATAACAAGTTGGTGAATCTATAATATAACCTCTTTTAATTTGGGCATTAATTTCCTTTGTGGTTCTATTTTGTAATTTGCATTGAATTTATTCTAATTCAAACTCTTTCATGATAGAAGCTAAAGCTTTTATTTGTTTTCTCTGTTATACCTGTTCAGTTCACATTATATTCTTCAAATCCATCTTCTGATCTTTCCCCTTGATCATATACTTCTACATTGTTCAAAATTCTGGCTATAGATTAATGAAGTTATGAGTAGCACATATTTTTGAACTTACAAATAACCTCATATAGACCTTTCTTGATACTTGTGCAGATGCAACAGGTTCCTCCGTCGTTTATTTCCCTTTGGAAGGGGCTTGACTCATGCATATTGGGCTCCTAATTTTTGGGTTTTTTACATAATCCTAGACAAGGGGCTTGCTTTTATTTTGCCCAAATTTGGTTTTTCTATTCCAACACCTAAGGCTTCATTTACTGGAGGCCTAGTTGGTGACTCCTCACCATTTGCAGTGCTTCCTCAGGTATTCCTGTTACTTCTTCATTCAGTTGCACCAATGAGTTAATATTTGATTGTCTGCATTAATATGAGGCCTTTAAAGTGTTAAAATGACAGGTCACACCAGTTGTTACCTTCTTACTGGTTCTGCTTGCTATGTCACCATGTCTTGTTAAAGCATTCTTCAACCCCCAGCCTAAACACATCATTAGATGGGTTTCATATGCCTGTGCGTGTGGTTTTATGTTTGGGTGGCATGTCCATGAGAAAGCATCACTTCATTTTGTTATACCCCTTGGTATAATTGCAACAAACAGCTTGGATGATGCAAGGCATTACTTTTTGCTGTCAATAGGTATGTTTCATGAGCTCTGTTTCAGTGTTTTCTGTTGATTTAAAATGCATTGGCAGCCTTCTCTTATGGCACTCATCATATAGCTCTTATATAGTTGTGCTTATTCCACGCATCACTTTTTGAATTAAACAGCAACATAATCTAGGTTTATTAAGTTTTAAGTGGCTTCCTTCACTTATGTAGCCACTGTAAAAGCTCGAGAAAAATTAATGTGTCGGTTATCCTCTATGAACTTCAGCTTTGTATCCTAACAAAAGTAACATGAATGTTAGGGTTTTCTGAATAAGTTTCTAAACAGCTAGATGACATGTTGATTATAGATAAGCCTTCAAGTTACATAATTAATAGCAGTACTCCATTGGGTGAAACATACTGATTACATTTGTGTGGTTTTGAAGAGCCAATAATATTAAAACTTGACTTCAGTTTAAGTTGACAATTGCTATTGTCCACGAGACAATGTTTAACATGTGTGTACATAAGCTGGAATGCGGCAGTACAATCTTCTCTAACATTCTGATGACTTAAAATTCAGATAAGAACAGCCACTTAAGCAATTGGTTGAAAAGTATGCGATGATGATCTCCCCATATCTTAAATTATAGCAGTGTTTAACTATGGAATACTTCATTGCACTCACCTTTGTGATTACCAAATCATGTTGGTTTTGGAAATCAGACCAACATAATCTTGGTTTAAAAATCAATCAAATTTGGGAAGTGACATCGGGGTTTAAACAATCAAAATTTTCAGAAGCCTGAATATCCCCTTCTGTGAAAATAGCACTCCATCCCTGATGTCTGAGTGGCCTTTGGGAATCCAAGGTCATCCACAACCAAACAACTAAATGATCAGTTCACATCCTACCAGACTCATATGTACCTTCTAGAATTGCACACCATTGTCTTTCTTCTTATGAACAGATGGAAAGCTTGTCTCTGTCATACATGTTATATAACATTACCTACTTCAAAAATATTTTATAAAACGCACTATTTCATCCACAGAACTAAACTAAATAAGCTGTCTGGTCAATTTCTCAAGGGGAATGCCATTTTGCATTTAACTTGACCTCATTATTAAGCTACCTGTTTCAGGAGGCTAATACTTGTCTGAACTTTTCTCTTTGAATGCAGTATCATGCTATTCAATGTTCCCCCTTCTGTTCGAGCCACAGGAGTACCCTATAAAGGTTACGCTATTAGTCATACATGCAATTCTCATGTGGATGGGCTTCTCAACCTATTTCAGTCAAAGAACAAACACTAAAAGGATCAAAAGGGTATGATTCAACAGACATCTGCAAGGGAAGTGGATTAATAGGATGGGTGGGGATTTGTTATCTATTAGGGTTTGAGTAGTCATTGAGATCTGGGGCCAGTTTTACAACCCTACATGCTGGGAAACAGGCTTCCCTTCCTACCTCTGATGCTGGTCTCAATATATTGTGCAGTGGGAATGATGTACTCTTGGGCAGCAACTTAAACAGATATTGAGATACACTTAAAAGTGTTTGCCATTTATTTATCAAATTTTCTTTTTCTTGGTAAGATCGTCTCATTGTAGAATCAGAGCATCAATATTCTATAATTTTTCTCCCGTTGATTTACGAGGGAGCTTTCATTGAACTACTGTCATTGTGTTAGCATCCTACTCAAACAACATCAAGTTACTTTTAATTCTATTGAAACATTGAGTTTCTTGATATGCAGACTTTTTCTAGGATAATTCAGAATCAGTCATTTCATTGATTTATTGAATTATTCTTATGGTCTGTCCGACATCCAACTAAAGCTGTGCACATTGAGTCATTGTTCCTATGGACTGTGAAACCTGAAATGAAAGCAGAGAAAGGAGTGGTGTTGCAATGATGAACTTGTTAGAGGTTCATGCAGGCGTGCTGGGGACACAGATGCAGCACACACATAGCAGAGCACCAAAAGTGAGTGTGATCATTTGGAAACAATACAAAATCAAATGGGTATGTACTCGTCCTGACATGCTACACTGTTAAACTATTGTTCTACGCTTAATTTCCAATTAGGTCTAAGCTCAGTTTTGGACCTGGAACCGGCTGTATCGAACCACCCCAATTTGAATACCGACTACAATGTAGGCTAATGATTGTTGTGAAGATGCTTCACTGATTTTTAAAACCAAGCCAAGGGTGAAAACCAAGCAAAGTTTCTGCATTCCTATGCCAAGAGGATGCATGCGCACTTTCTTCTGTTTCTTATATTTTCTCTAACTGACAATGAGAAGCTGCAGTGCACTTTCTAAGTTGTATATACTTTTAAAATTCCCATCTCTATATGTGAGTTCACATGATAAACTTAAACCCTATTTCTATATAATTATGTTCAGTATGTTTGTGTAGAAGCAGAAGAGCATAAACAAGATGAAAAAGAATGGAACTGCTGTGTGTGGTGCCTTGGATCCTGCATAAACTCCTTTTGTTGTGATATGGACTCATCAACCCAGAAAGTTGGACAGTTGATTCTGATAGACTGCCTCCTAAACAGGCTGAAACTAGACATCCTCTCAGACCAGTTTTGCAATCTGTCTGCCATGAATGAGCTCTTTGTTTTAGGAATCTAGCCATCTTTTGACTTCACTCTTCAAACCTTAAACAGGTTTTGTGAGGGTTTTTAAGTGAGTTTTGAGAGTGATTGGATTTCTAGAGAGAGATTTTCCAGGAAATTACAAGTGCAATGGATTGGAAGGTCAATTATAGAGCATGGCTTTTCCAAACAAGAAAAACAAGGCAAAGCCAACAGTGCACATGAAAGTTATGGCCCCAATATGTCCTACATATTACCCTTCATGGATTAGAGGAGCAATAAGATCTCAACTCCTTTTCCCTGCTTTCCTAAAGGCTGAACACCCTGTCTAATCATTTAGTTTTGCATGAGTTCTGTGGTCAAGTTACTCCATGCATATGAGTTTTAACACCAACTTAGTTAAGATTTGAAGAGCATGTTTGATCCACTACCTCAAAATTATGAGACTATGTTAATGGCCACTAACATAGCATAATGTTTTTACTAATTCCTTTTTTTCATTGTCAACTCTGACACTTGGTTGAAAACTATTTGTAATCACTGACACTTAATAGTATAATAGTATCACTCTGTGTCAAAATCTCATCAATCCATTCTAGGAATACATTTCTCATTAAGAAATGCTTAGGAAAAAAGTCTCATTGATTAAACAAAGAAGATGCAGATCTCATCACTTGATCTCTAAAATTTAGTCTAAATGAGTTTTGTTGATGATAAATAGGTTACTTGATGTCAATGAATGATGAAGGATTTAGTTAAAAGGAAAAGGAAGAGACTAATGGAAACTTTAGAAACAAAAGCAAAAGGGAAGCAAGATAATTAAAGCCAAAGCCTTAAACTCTTTTTTCTTCTACCTAAGAGAAGCCTCATTCCATCCATTTCCTTGATAAGTGATAATGTGGATCACTCACTGTGTAAAACAAACAATTATTATAATCTTTTTTTTTTATTATGGTAAGGATTATGATGTCTATGATAATGTTAAGAGGATTCAACTAGAATGTAATAATTTTTTTTAATTTTTAGTTTTTATCATAATTTATGAAAACTATTTTAAATCATAAAGAATGTGCAACTATTTTATCAAAATATTTATCTTTACTTTACTTTCTTTTATACATCAATTATCTATTTCTTTGACCAAACAAAGCATTGCCACGTCACTTGATTTACAAAAGCATTACGCTACCCTTGAATTATTCAATTTTTAATAAATCATATATATATATATATAATAATAATAATAATAATAATAAAGATTTAAATTATTCAGTTTTTAATAAATAAAAATCATAAATGAGCATTAATGAATTTTCACCGAATTAGTTGTGAAAATAATTATGACAGATCAAAATAAATACGAATATATATATATATATATATATATATATATATATATATATATAAAAGTCAGGAAAAAATAATTTTTTAAAAAGAAAAGAAATAAAAAAAGGACGTGAAATATATAAATACCTCCAAAACGATGGCGAGAGCGCGAAGAGGCAAAGAACGCAACATGCGAACCGCCCGCGACTCCGTCCCTCCGCCACCGCCGCCGCCAATGGAGACGATCCCTGCGGATGAGGTCGTCGGCGGTGCAACGTTACCACCTCCGCCGTCTTCGCCTTCTTCCTCATTCGCGTACAGCCCAAGCCTGCTGATCATCGCGGCAATCCTCGCGTTCGTGATCGCCGCCTCCGCCTCCATCCACCTCCTCCTCCGCCTCCTATCCCGCCCCGCAGCGGCAGCCGCCGCCTCCTCGCCAAATCCCTCCTCTCATCCCTCTCCGCACGTCCGATTCCTCCTCCGATTCGTCGCCGGCGCGAACCTCGCCGTCGGATCGCGACCCGAAGGCCCTGATCGAGTCTCTGCCTCTATTCACTCTGTCTTCATCTCTGGCGGAACTCCCCAAATCATCGCCGGACTGCGCCGTATGCCTCTCCCCGTTCCGCCCCGACGACGATCTCCGGCTCCTCCCGGCCTGCCGGCACGCCTTCCATGCCTCCTGCATCGACGCCTGGCTCCCTTCCACCCCGTCCTGCCCCCTCTGCCGCGCTGCCGTCGTCGTCGTACCCCCTCCCCCGCCCTCCGATCCTCCTCGATCCTCGAGCTTTCGCATCGAGATCGGAAGCGTCAGCCGCCGCCGCTCCTCCCTGGACTCCTCCGAGCCCGCCGCGGTCCCTCACGGGCGATCCTACTCCCTCGGCTCCTCCTTCGAGTACCTCGTCGACGACGAGGTGGAGGCTGTGGTGGCGCGCGTCCGTCGGGCCAAGGACGCGTCAGGGGCCGGCGAGGGCCCGCAGGCGCCGGGGGAGGAGGTGGCGGGGGAGGCAGGGGGGACAGGGAGGGGATGGCTGAGGGACTACGTGGACAGGCTGGCCTCATCAGCGTCGTCGTCATTCTCATCCCTTCGGTTCTCTAGCCGGCGCTTCGACGGCGGTGGAGGACGGCGCGAGAGCAGCTGGGACTTGGATGCTGGCGACGATGGCAGTTACTACTCCTCGTTCTACAGATGGCTTGTAGGGGCATCCTCGTAAATACACTCAAACCCCATGGTTTTGTACAAAAGGACAGGAAACCTGCCGAATTTACCAGATTTGCCATCCTTTGTAATCGGACGGCTCGTGATGCATCTAGAGAGAGAGGGAGACACTGCTTCCCGAGAGATTTTTACTGCGTCAAAAGTGGACCCGGATAATACTCTGAATAGTTTTTTTTTTTTTTTTTTTTTTTTTTTTGTGATT
Source organism: Dioscorea zingiberensis (assembly GCA_026586065.1). Lineage (NCBI taxonomy): Eukaryota > Viridiplantae > Streptophyta > Magnoliopsida > Dioscoreales > Dioscoreaceae > Dioscorea > Dioscorea zingiberensis. The sequence goes on along the minus strand of JAGGNH010000087.1, from coordinate 111,849 downwards.
CTAAAAATTCAAGACGTCTCCATGGCTGGTGTGCTTGTACGTAAGGCTTGGGGTTAGGTGACTGTGTGTGAAGGTGGGGAGCATTGAATGTTGGAGGTGGGGATTGAATGAAGGATGGGAACTACCACCACTGCCATATCTCTCTCGCCCTCTCTAACATCAGAGTTCGAAGGCTTGACATTAATGGCCATATTCATGTTGGTGCCAGGAGGCACCTGCACCAAATTAGATGCATGTACTACTATCAGTCTATCACCCACCATGAGCACCAGATGTTATTACCTTCACGGGAAGAGGATGATCATATATATATTTAGATGGGCATTGGATTTTGTATGTTTGGCGTCCGATACTGTGTGCCCAGATTGAGCATCTCTGTTTGGTTTTTAATTTTGCCATCAAGGAACATGAAGACGGGCACTACTAATGTACATTGGTTTTTTCTGAGGCACACTTGCAAACAGTCAGTCAGTCAGTCATAAGATTTTGCAAGGAACGGACATAATTTGTCATTGTTGCCCATTACTTATGCCAAATACGTGGGATGCAAGGTAATGGTGCTTGTCTTTTTGCATTAACAAATATTGACCTGAAGATTCAACTCCTAGTCTACTGTTTAAGTCGTTCCTCAATATATGTCTACTTGTATAATGCAACTATGATTACGTTACTAATAATAAGTGGATGTTACTCTTTTGTGTCATTGACCAGCGAGCTCGCTACCATGAATTGATTTATCTATGACCTGGCAATAAGCTGACAAGAAAGCTCCTTGAAAAAGAAACAGGTGATCAATTTAAATGACTTGGATTTTCTATATAGTCCAGAAACCTAGTGGTCCTCATTACGCTTTCACACCCACCATCCTTCCAGGAAGAAGTTTTCAAATTTAGCCATGTAAATTCAGGCAACAAAAACACCATCATCTCCTGCAGCAAATCTTTCATTGTCAATGTTTGCTTTTCCTTGCAAGAGATTTAATCAATGTCTACAATAATCTATTCAAGACAATAAGCAAAACAAGACTTCAACAACTTGGGAAACAAATTGAGTTACAGTGAGCTTTTGGGAAACTTCTGAATATCTTACGCAGTTTAAATAAAAGAATTCCAACTTGGTAGTAAACAGAAAATACAGAGCCCTCGTTTTTCTGCATGCCTGTTAATTTCATGTAACAACAGTTGACTTTAAATGTCTTCATTCACCTCTCTGTTTGAATCTTCAAGAGAGTCACCTGCAATCAAGGATTAAGCACCTAGTCCCGGATGTCCATGGTTGTGATTGAGATCAAGATTGGAGTTAAAAAAAACAAATATTAGAGCACATACTAACAGTGGGTGCTCCTTGATTTTCATGTGGGAGTGAGGGAGTCTGAAGCAACCTAAAAGTTTCCTAGCTTGCATCCTTGAAAACGGGCATATATCATGCTGTCAACTTGTTCCTCAACATCCTATCATGTTTCAATATGGTGCTCACACTTTCTACAATCAATACAGTCTGCAGACAGACATTTATCATGGTGAGGGCCAAGCAGAGGCAGATGCATTTATCTTGGTAAGGATTAATTAGTTAGATCTCATAGTAGGAATGGTAATAACAAGTGTTAGTAATAAAAGCATAGGCATGGAGATCTGTCCAAACATGCAAACATGTTTCCTTCAACAACACCAGGACTCGAGAGAAAGTACCTGCAAGGAAGCATAGGCAATGCCAGTGGCAAAATAGAAGTTTGCATTACCAGTTCCCTGCAAAATTCAGAAATTAAAAAAAAATCAATTAATTGAGAGAGAGAGAGAGAGAGAGAGAGAGAGAGAGAGAGAGAGAGAGAGAGAGAGAGAGAGACCCTCCATATCCAAAGGTTGTGCATAACAGGGCTTAGAAGAGATATTCCAAAGTAACCACACAACAAGGAGAAAGTAAAGCGCATTTCTGCAAGTTAAAAAAAGAAAAATTACTTCATTAGATCCCAAAATTGAAACAATAGATAATATACGGTTAGCTGATGTATCACCTGCTAGTTCATTAGCAAAAAGGCCAAGAAGACCCAAGTATAGGGCCGAATCTCCAACCTTCCAAGTTAACCACAGTAAGATATTAATGTCCAAAGTCACTTTTACAACAAAAATTTGGAAAACAAAAATATGCAATTAAATTTGGAAGATAGTAAAAAATCAAATAGAACATCCTCAAATTAGTTTCAGTCCATGTAATGTTTTCAATGAAAAAATGTATGCCGCTACTGGTCTACAATAACTACAAAGAACTTGACACAGGCAACCGAAGTAATAACAGAGTGCTGGTCTCCCTAGCTAGAATACTATTTCCTCATTAACCTATATTCGGTTTTTGTGTCTCCTTATTCTTTTACATAAGCTGGACTTACAAAATTTCAAAAGAATACCAAGTAAATCCAACGAACAAGATGGAAGATTAAGGGCAAAAACTTATCAGACGTGCAAAACAGTTTTGTTCTGATATGCCCATTGGGATATTGTCACTAATACATCTCTTCATCTTTCCTACCAAGGGATGGCATCTATCTTGTCAAACATATGATTAGTGATAGGGTATAAAAAGAAAAATAACCAGAGAGTTAGAGTGAAAGTTTTTGAATATTGTTGGAAGGTCCCTATGACTTTCCAACTTACTTTTTAATCCCTTCTTTTTTGAATGAATTTCTTTTGAATCAGAACCCACCACAGAACCAAACAAACCAAACCACCACATTGTTTTGGACAGTTTTATCCGACATGTGGCAGGAAGTTTCCCTTCATTCTAGTGCCTCCATTTACACATTTTAGGATTTTCACTTGTGGCATTAACTCCCTTTCCTCTTATCCTATGGCAAAAATTCCCTAAGCCCTGTTCCTGTCATTACTCCAAATAGAAATCAATGTCATGAGATTTGAGGAAGAGGGTCTTTTTCCTCAATTTCTCCATCACTTACAAGATTAGGATGTAGTACTGGAGAGAATTTGAGTGCTGAAACCATAATCCATCCATGATAATAGTGAAATATACCATTAGTGTAGAGGTGACTTCCATATGATGTGCATGCGACATACAACCACTAGCAAGCCGCAGACCTAATAATGAAGCACGTTGATGACCTCCTTGTCTGTGAGTAGAATGTACATGGGTGTTTATCATTTATTGGTTTGTACCCTTGTTCTATCATTGGACATAATAAAGTTAGTGACTTCCTGTTTGTGTTCTTTCAATGATTTGAGTGGGTTGTATCACTATTATATGTGTGTGAATCATTGTTCACGCTGAACTAAGATTCTTTTGGCAAAACTAATAACTGCTTTGTTTCAATGTATAATCATTGCTATCAATTCATCTATGTCATAACAAGTTCATTCTCCACAAAAGATGTTCTTTTTTAAAGGTTTTATTGTATTTTTGTTTGAAGGGGAGCCTTGGCACAACGGTAAAGTTGTTTGTCATGTGACACGGAAGTCACGAGGTTTTGAGTCGTGAAAACATCTTGCAAAAAAAGTAGGGTAAAGCTACGTACAATATACCCAAGTGGTCCAATCCTTGAACCCCGCGGTTAGCGGGAGCTTTGTAGCACCGGGCTGCCCCCTTTTTTTTAGTGTATTTTGTTTCATGTCCTTGGTCATCTTATGCATGATTATTCTTAACAACAAGAAAGGATAATTGTAAACATTCCAACCTGATCAGTGTCTCAGACATATGAAATAAAAGCATAAGAACCACTCACGAGGGATAAGATTTTAGCATTGACATAATGGCAATATACACAAAGGCAAGAAAAACAAGGTCGGTTGTCTCGAGGCGTATGACCGGTGGAAACGGACATAAATAGGATGTTTATGTGGAACACAATCGAGAAAGAATGATCCTAGAAAAATTCAAAAGACTTACGCAAAGAAGTACCTGCATTTTCGACCAAACATGAGAAGAGAGTAGCATTTATATTAAGTACATGATTGCATCTAGAGCTCACCAAAAGACACCAATATTTGGTGAGAGATCTTCCACATTGAGAATAAATCCATGGCTCCTGTACAAATCAAGAGAAATGAGGATGACAATTGAGGAAGTGAGGACAACCAATATAATTCCATAAATAGAATCTATGTGATGATTTACATGGTATGAAGAGGTCCTAATAACCAGCATCAAATCATTGTTATTAGGCACAGTAAAACAAATGTAGCAGCAACTTTGGAAGGGGAAAAAATAGGCGAAGCGAACTCTTAAAAACAAGGAGATAAAAAAACACGGAGAAGCATTTAGTAATGATTCACTATGAATTGCAATGACCAGGCTGGAAGAACACAATAAACTTGTTGCAAATCTTACTTTTTCATCATTTCTGAGAGGCCACCAAATTCCTTAAGGGAAATGAAGCTTAAAAAGAATATGTATGATGACCAGATTAGAGACCACAATATGAAGCATAAAGCAGGCCTCCAAGAGAAAAGGTGAATAGGGCTTCCCTCTTTACTTCTTTGTTTGCTGCATGTCTTGTCACTTGAATAGTCACTACCACTTTCACCAGATTTTTCCAGTAAAAACAACTTCGAAGGAGGAACATCTGGACCATATCCTAGAAGGAGGATGACCTGAAAAAAATTTATAGTTGTTTGGAGTGTTTCTCAAAACCAATGAGAAATGTGAACAAAAAGTATGAAGTAAAGGGAAATACTGGTATAACAAGGATTGCTGGATACAGAGATAGATGTGTAGCAATGACCCAACCAAAAGCAGCCAAGGAGGGCAGACCTGCAAATAATTGTAAGCATAAGGAACCAGAAATCAAATAATGGTAACCCTTTTCAGGAATCTCATGACTTCAAGAATACATCATCAATTAATATTGAACAGGAAACCCAATTAGTAGTGCATTACTCTGGCCAATCATATGGAAGCACTAGTCCCATATGATACAACAAGATAAATATATGTAACTAAATAATAATCTCAGCAAATAATGTGCATGATTCACATTGTCGAAGGTTTTTTTTCCCTACAAAATAGGAAATACAAAGTAGAGTGGCATATAAGACCAGTAAAAGGAAATTGAGTGTCAAGCACTTTCTTAACCTGAACAAGCTCCGAATATAGCCAACACAACCATCAAATTGTCAATTGGAGATGTAGATGATCCCACACAAGTGACTAATGTAAGGGGATTCCACAGAAATATGAGAGATGCTAAATCTCCAACATTAGTGCATCCTGGAAGTATAGAAATTAAAAGATAGTAAACAATATAACTTCATTATCAAATATTAGACAAGAAACCCTAAGAGGAAACTAACCATACAAGAAAAAACCAATATATTCTTACTGTTAGCTAAAAGGAACAAAGTAAGCAAATATAACAAGAAATCTACTCCCACACAGACAAAAGGAACTGTTCAACCTATCTGTCTTCATTGTACCTCAACACTAGTTCTGGTAGTCCTTCTAGCATCATGCAACCTAAATTATCTTAACTAGGTTTTCTGTCCCTTCATTCTCTAGCATCAGTTATGAATTATAAAGCACAAGACAAGGAGAGATAAACATTGCATAACCAAATGTAAATTATTAATTAATGTAAAAACAAACTTGAGAATGATATGCCACCAGACCCAATATGAAGCTTAAGGAGAGCAATAGAATCAATCATGGAGGTATCCCCTTTATATAATTGCTCAAACTGAAGCATCTAAAACCTACCCATGGTTTCTTGTACACATGAAAAGATTCAGCCGTTACAGCAGACTTTGATGGTTTGTTGACATGAGTTTCTGACCAGTTGCACGGATAAGCATAGCAGTGATAAAATCTATAATGATAAAAATGGAACTGTATACAAAAGATGTCGATATTAACAGCATATATATAGAAATTTTCACAAACTACCACATATGAAACTAAACTATCGAAAAAGGTCCAGCACATATAATACCCAAAACATAATCTTAGAGAAATTTCAATAACAGCCTACCATAAACAGAAACATCAATAACTAAATCCCAGAGGAGGCATGGAGCATACTGCAAGAGGGTCAAATAAACAAGATATGATCTTCAGCCACTAAATTAGCAGAGCTAATCTATTTAACATATGAAATAAGTGTTACAAGACTGATAGTTATAGATATTATAAATGAAGTGGAATTTTTATCTTGGCTAAGCATGACACAATATGTATTGCATATTTACATGCCATGCAGGTGTCTTTCACTTTCACCTGCCACAAATATAAGGAAATGGTTCAAAACATCACAGTGAAGGTGTGATCCCCTGCCCATCATCTGCCAAATCATGAGATTTGAGTACACTTTGAACACTATTGCTTAAACCCCAAATGCAATGCGGTGATTAGGACCTCACTATGTAGTATTATTGGGAAAGAATTTACTTGATCATTACTAAAACTTAAAAGAAACAATTAGTGAAACGATAAATAAAACATCTTATTCAAAAGATTTTAACCTTAATCAACAAAACTTGTTATTCCCTTAATAAATAAATAAATAAACAATAGAGGTTGCCTTAAAGTAGCTCATCGAAGACCAAAATCCACTGGAAGCACTCAAGTTAGGATAAAGTGTACAAACATGAGAAAGTTGCATAGATCATCATTAAACAGCATGCATCATTTTGTTTTAAGAAAAATGAGCAACAACCATAACACAAAGACCAATAATTTTACCTGCAAAAAAGGTGTGAAGGGAGCCCTTCAACTCTGCACCAGCCAATACAATCAAAAGAAGAAATGCCTTCTGAGTTATTAACAATTCAAATGAGCTTTGTTGTGCATATGAAGAGAAATGATGGATTCCTTCATATAAAACTACTTCTACACTGGCATTCCATACCTTTTAATGGTTAATGGCCCAAGAACATGTAACAGCAAAGGAGAACCATGGTACATGGATCCTGAAATATCATACTTGTTATTAAGTAGATGTTAATGAGCAATATATATAAGTCTTTCTGGACTACTTTGTACAAATAAGGATTGGCCTTAGAGTGCTTAGGAAGTAGCAACTGTTGACAAAGCAATTAAATTATATGATCACAAGATGTGTGGCACAGTTATTTATACTAGAACAATAAATTACCCACAAAGAAAATGAGATGTTACTCTGCCATGCTTGCACTCCAAAGCAATTAGATTACATCCTATGATATCTTTTTCTCCAGTGCAACGAAATGACAATACAAATCTACAGAAAAATGGATAACCTTCTGAGCACCGAGGTGTTAATGACAATAGAAATCTAGTGTGATCATGCCTAGCATCTCTAAGATGGAGTTGGGACTTTTGGGACAGATGTACTCATGCCTTAAGCATATCAATCACTTCATTGTTTCACCTATAAAATTCTAAGACCTCAAAACCCTAACATTGTCATCATCATACTTAATTTATTGCATCCCAATCGGAAATTAAAAGAAGGCTCCATAAAGAACATCGGGATCAAGAAACATACAACATAAACAACATGAAGGTTTCATAACGACGGCATTGTTCGAACCAAGAAAGAATATCAAGAAATCAGGGAATCCCAGGAAGAGGAAGCGAACCTGAGTACGGAGACATGGATGAGTTCCTGAGCCAGTAACCCTCCGCCACTGCACAAGCAATCGGAGCACAACAAATTACCATCGAGGATCAAAAGAATTTTAGAATTCAAAAATCAGGGAAAGATAGAGAAGTTACGGCGCCGAAGACTGGTGACAGGGGTAGCGACCTCAGGGCGGGATCCGAGGTTGAGATCATCGGAGAAACCAATGAGGATGAGCCGGAATATCAGCGACCCCACCGCCATGGCCCAGTAGCGCCGCCTCGTCAAAGCCATCGCGCCGGTGAGCTCCAGTGACTAGGAGGGTTTTCTCGATCAAATGGAGAAAAAGAGCAGAGAACCAGGAGAGAGTACGGAACCAAGAACCTCTGAGCACGTGTTATCACGAGCCGGGTTTTTTGCAACCGGTGGATCCGACCCGTTAACGTTTATAAACGAACTGAATGTCCTTGAAAAATTACAATTTCACAAACACCCCTGTAAAAAAATTACAATTTCACAAACACCCCTTTTTTTGTTACAATTTCCATCAACCAACTGGATGTCCTTGAAAGTTAGCTTATCCTCAAATCCCCCTCATATTTTACATATTCTTAAAAATTCTTCTTTTCTGAATTAATTGTTCATCAGTCCGGTATCATGTCATTAACTTTGAGTGGTTGAAATTAGGTGATACTTATTTGTTTGAAATATAATTTTTTAATACATGATTAAGGTCATGAGATAAGGGAATTATAAGAAGCCCCTCAATCTTTTAGATGGGGTGTTGGAACTCAACGCACGACTAAGTTCTTAGGCTAGTGATATTCCATGCATGCGTTGGAATTACCTACCTATTCACCCCTCAAAAGTGACTTATTCATCTTTTTTGTGTTATTCTCCTTAGTTTCACAACATCCAATCTCCGCCGACTATTGGGAAGAGTATATATCTCTCTGAAGCTTCCAACTGACATTTCCAAGTGCTTAGACCCTTAGTTGAGTTTCTCCCAATGAAAAGCTCTTTAGTGTTTTGGTTATAGCATGGTGTGGTAGTTGAATTTTTTTTTAGATTATAAGGCACAACTTAAATTTTGTAGCTTTGGTTGCAAACCCAAGGTAGAGATTATAATTAACGACGACGCAAGTCATGCTAAAGTTGAAGTTGAAGTAGAACCTGGTGTTCCAACCTTAACTAAAGCTGAGGCGCCTCAATCCCCCTCTATAGAATAACTCTTTATACTTTGTATATTGTTTTTCCTTCTTTTCGTCTATAAATTTACAAAAGATTTATTTTAAAACAAACAATACAGTGGTTTGAAATATAGAATGTACAAAATTTCAATTAAGACAAATAAAAAGGTAGCCTTAGTTATGATGGTTAAGATGACTCTGGTCGGGCCTTCATTGTGACAACCTTGTAAAAGGACATTGGTAACCTACAAAACCAGCATGCTTGTTATTATAAGTAAAGATGTGGTTAATAACCCGAAAAAGGACAAGGCAAGGTGAAAAAAAAAGGTGCTCAACTGGAGGAGCAGACAAGGCAAGGAAGCAAAGAGAATTTTATTGACTGTTGGGCTAAAGATGTTGAAGGAGCAAGAGAGCAGAATATGATAGAGGGATTTCTTAACTTTAAAAGAAGAGGGACCATCATTTATAAGCGGAATTAGATGGACTTACCCTTCAATAACATGAGCAAAAGGAAGGACTGAAAGATGGAAATGCAATTGTTCAGCTGAATAGAAGAGCAAGATGGAGAGGATGAGGAAACTTACTGGGCAATCAAAAGGAAGAAATGACGACATGATTGGGTAGGAGATCTCCTGCCAAAAAAACTTGGGGGTTAATGGTGGAATTTTTCAAAAGGTTTGCACAACTCTGTGATGGAATCAGGGGCCGACAGAGAAGAGGGACCGATAACGATACCAAAAGTCAAAGGGTCTGTCCAGCCAGATGTAAATATGTTGGGGAGAAAAAATAATTTCCCCTTAATAATAATATATAGAATTTTAGCATATATACCCTCGTAAAACTTTTTAATTCATATAAGGACCCTATAAAACCAAGATTGAACAAATCCCTTTATAAGCGTTTGCAAATATACACAAGAACAAACCAATGAAAAACAAAGAACAATTCAATCAGAAAGAAAAAAGAAAAGTTAGAATTTCAATCAAATTCAGACAAGAGAATGGTCTCAGGATTGAGAGTGATTCCATTGTCTTGTGCGATGACTTGCAGGGCCTGCAGCCGGCTTTCCAAGCTTGGCTGTTTGGTTGACAGTAACTCCACCATCTATACAAACACAAGTATAAATCCAAATGGAAAATGAAGCAATATTAATTAGATTAAACATTTAATTAAGATTAATTGTATTTGTCGTTCACCTGCTGATTAGCTTCAGTTGCAGTTGCAAATGAGTGTTTGAGGAACCATGACTGGAGTAACAGGCTAAGCTTCCTAAGTTTTGGACATTCTCCACACCTTGGTGCTGCAAAGATCAAGCTTGCCACTGCTTCTCTCAGCTCATTAGGACATAATCTAAATATCATGTTAATGCATGGTTTTCAGTTTAGAGACTATAGAGAGAGAGAAGAGGTGGTTGAAGTATATATTTAGGATTTTAGAGTTTTACCTGTGAGTTTGAATTTGAGGGATTTTCTCAGTTAAGAGTTGGAGGCTCCTTTGGACAGAGAGAAGAACGTGAAGCATGTTATGTTCTTTGATCACCCTCTCAACCTGCAAAAGAACTCAATTATATATAATCAAACACTAATCATCAATCAATATTCTATATACACTAGCAGTAGTGTTTGTTTCTCTTTCTCTCTCTCTCTCTCTCTCACCCAAAGTAGTGTTCTTCTTGTCTGCGCCGTCCGGAGAAGATGTAGAACATCGCCCTCAGCCAGTGACTGTTGTTCTTGGTGCATCTTGATCAGCTCTGCAGTCTCAGAGATGCAGGAGAGGAGCAAAATACTTAGTTTCTTTTTGCCTATTCTTTTGTTTCCTAGCATTTTGCATAGATGATCATATATATATATATATATATATATATATATATAGCGAGAGAGAGAGACTTTGCATGGCTTTCCATGGCCGGCATGCAGCTTAGAGATCACCATTGGGCATCTATCTGTTGAACTCTATATGATAATACTTTTCAAGCATGGTTTGGCATCACTAACACTTGTTTTGACATGCAAAGTAGAGAGATTGTTCATGCTGTTTTATTATTCTTGATCAAATATTAAAAATTAATATTAATTCTTAGCAATGGAATTGACTATTAGTTTATGGGGAACTTCAACTTAAAAAAGGTTACAAGGATTTGCATGCATTAGAGAAAATGTATTGCAAAATCATCAAACCCCTGATATAATTATTTGATTAACATTTCATTAAAAAAAATATACTTATTTCATAGGAACAATATCAAGTTAGAAATTGGGTAATGGTTTGTGCCATGTATATATGTTCTTTCAAATCATGATTGTCTTCCACTAATGTACTATGTTGGTGCAAAAACCAGTTCCTCCTGGATATCAACACTGATTCTTGATCAATGATTGAGATTTATTGTGGTGGGAGACGTCAGCAATAGCCGGAGAAGACAACAGAAAGCTCTTCTAGTCTGCCGGCGATCCTACAGAGGGAATAAAGCATGAGAGGGAGTGGGCCACGTGCCCTGAGATAGCTCTGACACCCAAGTTAGTGAGAGTTTCAGAGATGGAGGCGAGAAGAGGTTTTTGTCATAATTCAGAGATCATATTTTCGATATCTCGTCTGTCCTACATTCCTTCCTCTTATCTCTCCCCTTTGGAGTCGGTGACTATCACCTTGATGTCAGAGATCTTTCTTGACGTGCTTATATATCTCTGACATTTTATCTTTGCCGACTTCGGACTGTATCTTTCCCTGTCATCTTATCCTCTTCCTTAACTTATGCAATCTCACACTTGTCCAAAGGGGGTGGCTGGGAACTTGTGTTGTGTACATTCCGCACTACAAGAATGAAGACATATAGTGACGATTTTTTTGTGGCCCCCAATCATTTCGTCACAAATATAAAGTTTCTTGTGATGAAATAATTATGTGGCACAATTGTTTGATTTAACTGTGATGACTTGTTTGTATGTCACTAATATATTAGTAATTGTGACGGTTTACAGCTTTTCACAAATGAGTTGTCACAATTAATACATTAATAGTGTTGAAAACTGTTTTATCACAATAAAATTGTCACTAATAATGTAGATACTTTTGTGATTTAGAATTTTTGTATAAATGAAGTATATTTGTGACGAAACGTATTTGTAACACTATTATTTCTATTTGTTGTGATGAGAAAGTGGTTTGCCACCAAATTTAATAATCTTTTGTGACTAATATTACCATTATAAAATGTAATTGTGACCAATCATATTTTAGTCACTATTATTTTCAACTCTTGTGACGGGAAAGTTGTTTGTCACATAATCCATTACTTTTTGTGACTAATATTTTCTTCAATAAAAATCCCACTAGCTAATAAGGTTGTGCATGGTCTGATCCGGTCCCAAACTAATCTTGGAACCGGATCAAGCTGATTAAACCAGTTTGAAAAAATTTGGATCGGACCGAACCAAATAAGAGAGGAAAAACCGAACTAGTCCAAGCCGTTTTGGACTAGTCCGGTCCATTCCGGTCCCAGTTATTAAAGTTAAATTTTTATTCCTAGTGTACAAGCAGTTGGTTTGCCGAAGTGGTTAAGGGGAAGACTAAAGATGTGCGCATTGGTTCGAACCCCTTAACTAGTTAGATTTTTGCCCATCAAATTAAAAAATTTATTCAAACTTTATCTTTTATTTGAATATAATACTAAAATTATAAATTTATTAGGTATATAAAAAGACAACCATAAATAATTTTATATTTTAAAAAACTAAAATAAATAGATTTAATTTCACAACTTACATCATCAAATTAAAAAAATAACAATTGAATAGAAAAACAAAAAATTGAAATCATAAAAAGATTTTCAGAGAAATTAGAAACTTAAGAAAACCATCCAAAGTGAAAAAAAAAACAATGGAGATATGAAATGATCAATATCTATATCACCAATTATATTTTATAAATATAGTTATAAATTAAATACTAATAGACATATTGTTTTGTCTAAGAATCTCAAAATTTGAAACTGGACTGAACTGTTTTGGAACAGGTTCTAAAATTGGACAAGACCGGTTATGGCTTGATCCATTTGGAACGAGACTGTCGATTCTAAAGCAAATGCCAGTGCAGGTTACGGTTTTCGGTTTAACTGGTAAAAAAAGTTTTATGCACAACTCTAGTTAATAAGATTTTTTTCTAGGGGCCAAATAAAAAAGAATTTTTTTTGGGTGCTAAAGAATAGATATTTTACAATTATTTTTCTAAAGTTATAATTTTTTTTATACTATATATACTAATTTCTAAAAAATATATTTTATATACTTTATACTAATTTATAAAAAACTAAGGGGCCAAACTACAAAATTCCACAAATATTTTCTTAAAAATATACGTTTTTTTTTATACTATGCATTTTAATGTTTAAAAAGCCATATGATCAAACTCTAGATGTTTATAAATATTTCCTTAAAAATATAATTTATTTATATTATATATATTAATTTGTAAAAAATGTCAATTCTAGTTGTCACGATTTTTTTGCATTATTATTAGGTATAAAAAATTTTAAATATTTTTTATAAAATATTCATATTATAAATATTGAAAATCAATCATATTTGACATTTGAATAAATTCTCTGTGTATAATTTTAGAACCTCATCAAAGGAAAAATAAGAATAAATAGATATAAAAAATAAATTTTCAAAAAAAAACTTATACTAGAATATTAAATAAAATTTCTCAATCTATATAAAATTTAAAAACAAATTTAAAGTCTTTTACTTAATCATTTTCATAGTAACTTGCCTTGTCCTAATTTACAACTCATCCCCATCAATAAAATTATATTCATTATGATTAGTTTCTTCTTCTTCTTCTTCTTCTTCTTCTTCTTCTTCAGTGACACCCATAATATCAATATCTGATGGATTTCCTTCAACAATTGTAGCTGCTAAATCAGATCTATGCAAAGGTACCATATTATCATCCTGTGAAGTAGTTTCATGAAATGCAAATCCAAACTCTTCATTTTCTTGGCATGGCTCATCTCCTTGATTGTCATCAGGAAAATCATATAAATCACGAGGTTTAGTTTTCACAACAACTTGCCAATTGGGCTCTTTAATATCTCTCACATAATAAACTTGTTCAGCTTGAGAAGCCAAAACATATGGTTCGTCAGTTTTCAATTTGCGCATGACATTGACCATAGGAAAACCAAACTTGTCAACCTTAAACCCACCTTTATGATACACATCCCACCAGTCAGCCTTAAATAATGTAACATTGTTTTCCCCAGGGTACTTTAATTGTATGATATCTGTTAACACGCCAAAATAATCCAAGTGGCCTGTATTCTCATCTCCTTTCACAAGAATTCCACTATTTTGTGATTTCAATTGCAAATCTCTATCCTTTATATTAAACCTCCAACCATTGATAAGAAAGCTTTTGTAGCGATAGACTCGCCTATCAGGCCCACAAGCTAAATTGAGTAATTGATCATTAACCAATTCACTTCCTTCACTATGCAGTTGGGTGACCTTTGATAAGAAATAACCATTAAACATTTAAATTATGTATGAATTATAAATAATAAAAGTTAGAAGTAAAAAACATATTTATGGTACTTATATGTTCCTGAAACCATTGATGGAATTCTTTTTGGTGTCTTCTTTCTACATTTCTAGGATCCACTCCCTTGAGTTTTTCCTTATGCAAACTTCACATTAAAAACAAATAGAATATGAGTAGAAAACTATAAAACATATAAACTATAAATCAAATTATGTAAATGATTAACAATAAGTTAGAAGACTTACTCTACAAAACATTACGATTTAAATTATGGCAATTTTCTAACACATACATTCTAGCTTGAGCCCATTCAGTTAAGGTTAACTCTTCATATTTCTTTTCCAAGTAAGGGCTTACCCATTTCGTGAAAAAACTTGCAACCCGAATGAGAATGGTCATCACCACTTTCCTCATAGTTTCTTTGAACACGATTCAACCTAGTCTCGGTTTCATGCAAATACCTTGAACAAAAATGCATGCATTCTTGCACAATATAAGCTTCAGCAATTGATCCTTCTGGGCGTGCCTTATTTTTGACATATGATTTAAGCCTACGCAAATATCTCTCTATAGGATACATCCACCGGAACTGTACTGGCCCAGCAAGTTTAGCCTCCCACACAAGATGAATTGTTAAATGCACCATTATGTCAAAAAATGAGGGAGGAAATATCTTCTCTAATTTACAAAGTGTCAAAGGAATTGATTTCTCAAGCCTCTTCAAGTCATCATTATGTAGGATTTTACTACATAACTCTCTTAAATAAGTGCACAACTCAATTAGCGCTTCACAAACATTTTTATCCAACAAACCACGTATAGCTAAAGGGAGATAGCGATGCAAAAATACATGGCAATCATGACATTTCATTCCAAAAACCTTGCATTCAGTAAGACTCACACATCGGGAAATGTTGGAAGAATAACCATCTGGAACTTTTAGATCAATTAAGAATTGACAGAATGCTCGTTTTTCATCTTTAGACATTGAATAGCAAGCAGGATAAAATGCATACCTGCCATTGCTTGTAGGAGTTGCATGAAGCTCAGCCCGTATACCCATAGATTCTAAATCAAAACGAGTATTGAGAGTATCTTTTGTTTTCCCCTCAATGTCAAGCAAAGTTCCAATTATGTTGTCACATACATTTTTCTCAATATGCATTACGTCCAGATTATGTCGTAATTCAAGGGTTCTCCAATATGAGAGCTCAAAAAATATACTTTTTTTTCTCCAATTTCCAAGTAGTAGAACATCTCCACGTTTTCTTTTATTTGGAGCCTTACCAAATTTCACCTAGTTAAGGGAAAAGGCAATGTAAAAAAAATCAAATTAAAAACATAGAAATATAAATGACATAAATAAATAATTGATGAAGATATCACCTGAGAAAATTGATTATATTGTTCAATAACATCATCCCCTGATAATTGTCTCGGTGCATTTCGCTTCTCTTTAGTGCCATCAAATGCTTTAGCATTTTTTCTCCATAAATGATTAGTTGGTAAGAAACGACGATGACAAAGATAGCATGTTTTATGTCCATTATGAAGCCTACGAGATGATGTATCCAAATTGCAAGTAGGACATGCTAGTTTGCCTTTAGTGCTCCATCCTGATAGATTACCATAGGCTGGAAAATCACTTATAGTCCATAACAGAGCTGCATGTAATTGAAATTTTCTCTTTGAAAATGCATCATATGTCTCCACACCTGTCTCCCAAAGACATTTCAACTCATCTATCAATGGCTCTAAGTATACATCAATATCATTCCCAGAGCTTTTAGGACCAGGAATAAGCAGTGACATAATGAAATAAGGATCTTTCATGCAAAGCCATGGTGGAAGATTATAACAAACCAATACTACTGGCCATACACTATAAGAAGTGCTCATATTCCTAAACGGGTTAAAACCATCACTTGCTAGTGCAAGTCTAACATTACGTGAGTCTGCTGCCAAAAAAGGATGTATCGCATCAAAACTTTTCCAAAATTTGGAGAATCCGCCGGGTGTCTCATAAGCTCATCATTATAAGGTTTTTCCTTATGCCACCTCATATCCTTAGCAATATTTGATGACATGTACAACCGTTGTAAGCGTGGAGTTAACGGGAAATGTCGCAAAACTTTTTTTGGAATCTTTTTCTTGCCACTATATGCATTAGTCATATTCCTTATTTTCCCATCATTCTTCCATCTAGATTCACCACATGTTGGGCAAGATTCAGCATTCTCATATTTCTTTCTATAGAGAATACAATCATTTATACAAGCATCTATCTTCACATATGAAAGCCCTAGATCTTGAGAAATTTTCCTACTCTCAATGTATGCAGGCTAGGAACTTTGTTGTCTTTAGGAAGCCATTTTTTCATTATTTGAAGTATACCATCGACTGCATTTGCACTAATCCCATAGAGACATTTCCAATTCAATACTTCAACAACGAACGATAGCGTGGAAGATTCAGGACAACCAGGATATAACTCTTGTTCTAATTCATTCAACAATCTATAGAATTTAACAGCTTCTTTGTTTGGACCAGTAGGATAACCTTTGATAGGATCACCAGTTTCTTCATATTGAGCATTAGGATTATATCTCATTTGAGCATCAAATTGATCAGTATATTCTGCATTACCACGTCTAAGATCATGTAACATATCACGCATCCCATCATCATCATCATCATCATCATCATCATCATCATTATTTTCATCACTTTTATCATCAATATCACTATCAGAAAAGTATGGTAACTTCTCTCCGTGATGGTACCACTGCTTGTAGTTTCTATTTATCCCATTCAACAACAAATATTTATACATCAATTGTCGTGGCTTAAATTTATTATTGTTACATTTCTTACATGGACAACGAGCTGTTTTGCTTTCATCGCCTTGCCCAAACACAAAATCAAGGAACTCATTAACACCGTTTTCATATTGTTGCAGTGTTCTATCAATTATATCCATCCATGATTTATCAATTACCATTGTTCTACAATAGAAATTAACTAAAATTAAAACAAAAATCATAAAAGATTTAATTACAAACATAACTTCAATATTTTAAGCACTATCAATTTCCTTGCAAATTATACTCTCTCTTATTTTTAAATCATAAAAAAATATTTTAATATGGGACAACATTGAATTTAAGAATGAATTCTGATCCTGCACACCAACAAAGACATGATAACGAAAATTTAAAAGCAAAATAATTAATAGACGACCAATGGTAAAAGAAAATCCTTAGAAAAAAAAGATAATATGCAAGACAATTTGCATGTATCTATAGATAAATACATATTTGTTGCAATGGGTAGACGCGGGTAGGTTACTTTAGGGTCAGTGAATTAACTGCCGATTACGAGGCTGGCAAAACCTTGAGCCAGGCAACTTCGGGCCACAAGGTTGAACCATTGGACCAGGAGGGTCACAGTCAACTTTGGGTGACCCGTAACCGGCCCGGGCCACCTTATAGAACCGACAGGCCGGGCCCAACCCGCCGGTTTTTTAATTTTTTTAATTTTTAAAAAAATATATATAAATGTATATTTAAAAATAGCAAAAATGTAAAAAAAAATGTTAAAAAAAAACTATGATATTTTGATATAAAATAGAATGAGAAAATTTTATAAAAATTGAAAACTATAAAATTCATTATCCTACGCTCATTATTCAAATATCAAGAAAACCAAAAAAATTATAGAATTAAAAAAAAACATATAAATGACAAGCTACTTAAAAAAAAGGAAATAACCAAACCCTTCATTATTGACAACTAGAGAATGCAAAAATTCTCTCTTGAAGGAAAAAAATCAATCTATAAAATTTATTATCCTCCTACACTAATTATTCAAATATTAAGAAAATAAAAAAAACATAAAAGGGCTTTTTGCAGGTGTATCCCTGAATAATTTTGAAATTGCGTATTTACCCCTGAATAAAACATAATTACATACATACCCCTGAATAATAGGTATAATTGCTTATATACCCCTGGGGTTAAAATCAAATGAAAAACCGTCAAGTTAACAAACGGTAGACATGTAAAATGACCATCATACCCTTTACATATATACCCCTAAAAAATTTGTTTGACTATAAATTTAAAAATACCCCTTTAAAAATCTAAATTTTAAAATAGTTAAAAATATATAAAGAGGGGTATTTTGGACATTTTTCAACCCTTAACCTAAGTTGTAACCATGGTTAAGATTACTTGGTTAACTTCTGTCAACGGATCCTAACAGTAGGGGTATATCCGCAATTCAACTTGTTTTTCAGGGGTATACAAGCAATTATGATTTTTTTGGGGGTAAATATGCAATTATGAAACTTTTGAGGGGTATATAACCAATTTCCCCAACATAAAATCACAAAACAACATATAAATGGCAAGCTACATAAAATTGAGGAAATAACCATAAAAAGCCTACATTATTGACAATCAAAGAATGTAAAAATCTCTCAGGAAAGGAAAAAAATATCAATCTATAAAATTCACTATCCTACATTAATTATTTAAACATTAAGAAAACCAAAAAAATTATTAAATCACAAAAGAGTATATAAATGGCAAGCTATTTAAAAATAAGGAAATAAGTCAATAACCATAAAAAGTCTTCACTATTAACAATCAAGGAATTCAAAAATCTCTCTTAAAGGAAAAAAAAAAACTAAATATATAAAATTTATTATCCTTCCTAATTATTCAAACATTAAAAAAAAATCAATATATATTTCCATGATTTTAAAAACTTGAAAAATTTGAAAAAATTGAAAAAAATTAAAAAAAACCTAACCTTACTGGTTGACCCGGGTCAACTCTACTTTGGAGGGTAAACCAATAGTCACGGGTTGGGTTTTACAGACCAGTAACTCCGACGGTTATTGTGGCCAGACGATTCACGGTTTTAGGCCTACCCTACCGGTGTCAACTGACTCGACCTGGTTTTACTGTCGGGCCAACCAAAGTTAAAACCGGTATCGTCCCTCTAATTTGTTGTGTAGACATACAAATAAAGGTAATTTCAATATTAGAGAAGCTCCATATTAATAGAGCCATGTGTACCTTGAAGAGTTAATTTTGTGATATTTATAAGTGAAATTTTTTTTTAAAAAAAATCCACATAAGATATACACCAAGCAAAATCAAAAAGTAAAACTATCAATTCCATAACAATACTAAGAAGAACTCATGCTACTACTAAGAAGAAAGAAGTAAAATATGAACCATGAGGTTGTGGAGGCCATGTCGACCACGTATGCCAAGTTGAAAGAAAAATTCAAAAAATAAATTTTTTATTACTTGCTCTAATCAACCACAACATGCCTTTAAATAGAGTTTACAATCCAAAGAAAAAAAACTAGGAATAGAAAACCTAATTAAACTAGGAATAGGAAACAAAATCAAACTGGGACTAGAAATCTAATTAAACTGGGACTAGGAAATCTAATTACACTAGGAATAGAACAAAAGACAAATTATATCTAGAAGATATAAATTGCAAGCTATTTAAAATAAGGAAATAACATTGAAAAATCTCAATTATTGGTAATTAGAGAATGCCAAAATCTCTCTTCAAGAAAAAAAAAGCTCAAATATATAAAATTTATTATCCTTCCTAATTATTTAAACATTAAAAAATAATCAATATATATTTACATGAGTTTACAAACTTGAAAAATTTTGAAAAAATTGAAAAACAAATTAAAAAAAACCCAACCTTACGTGTTGACCACAGTCAACCAGAGCCCATTAGCGGGTAAACCCATAAGTCATGGGTTGGGTTTTGCAGAATAATAACATGCCAGCTATTGTAGCGGGCGGTTATCAGTTTCAGCCCAGGAACCTGCTGTAGGGTCCAACTAGCCCGAAGCGGTTTTAATAGGGCGGGCAGTTAAAACCTAGACCATGTCCCTCTCTAATTTGTTGTGTAGACATACTAATAAAGGTAATTTCAACATAAGAGAAGCTCTATATTAATAAAGCCATGTGTACCTTGAAGAGTTAATTTTGTGATATTTATAAGTGAAATTAAAAAAAAAAAATCCAAGTAAGATGTACACCAAGCAAAATCAAAAAGTAAAACTATCAATTCCTTAACAATACTAAGAATAACTCATGCTACTACTAAGAAGAAAGAAGTAAAATATGTACCTTGAGGTTGTGGAGGCCATGTCCAGTACGTACACCAAGATGAAAGAAAAATTAAGAAAGTAAATTTTTTATTGCTTGCTCTAATCAACCACAACATGCCTTTAAATAGAGTTTTACAATCCAAGGGAACAAATTAGGAATAGGAAACCTAATTATACTAGGAATAAGAAACAAAAATAAACTAGGACTAGAAATCTAATTAAACTGGGACTAGGAAATCTAATTAAAATAGGAATAGAAAAAAAGACAAATTAGAACTAGAAGATATAATAAAGAATTATTGTAATAGTTTCACCAATTAATCAACTCATTACTATAATAATTTTCCCCAAATTAGCACTCTCTGACTCAACCACTTTCACACGATGTTCAACTATCCTATCCCTTAGTGCCTCAGAGATCTGAAAGAAAACATTGTTGGAGTAATATATATTGAAAACACTTGCTCCATAGGCTTGTTAATTAGATGTGTACCAATAAAAAATGAGGTGCCATTAGAATGAAAATTTAGAAATATCAACCTAAAAAATTACATCAAATATCAACTACTTTTTTTTTTCTATAAAGGCAAAATTGATGTCACCCACCTAAATTTATTAGTTTTTGCCTAAATACATTAATTGAAGTGTCTAGTTTCGATCGACTGATCGTGCCATAGGTGAGAACGACATTTGAATGGTAATCAAAGTATGTATCCCCAATACATATTATTATCAACAATTTGCTGGGATGATCATCAGTTTCAAGTATGAGTTATGCAACTTGTGTCTTGGTCCAAGTTAATACAATTTGCAAAAATTAGGCTCAAATGAGCTTTTTATTTTTATTTTTTTTAAAAAAAAGGAGCATTCATTCCATATACAACTACTTCTTTGAAAATATCAAAGTAAAGTTTTAGAAGATTAAGGTTGGATTAAGTTTGAAGCAAATACCCGGTTTTCTCTATCTAGTTTTAATTTTAATTTCTCATGTATTCTTAAATATCGAAAAAGTTTTCAATAAACAATGGGTTGGAATGGAAAGGGTGGTTCATGTTTCCCTTGTTTATTTACTGTTTTACCCTCTATTCATTTACTTTGTGGATAAGGTTCGGCCTATCTAACTTGTGGTACGACGCCTCCTTTGTCCTCACACTTGGACTCGGGGATGGATGGATGATAGATTGATGGATGGATTTTCCATTGATTTTCCATGGGGACTCTATTTTTACTATATTTATATTTTTTCTTTATTTATTTATTCTTCAAAACCAATAAACTATTCATGAATTGTGTGATTCGTGCAGGTAAATTGCAAAAAAAAAAAAAAAAAAAAGTGGGGGTGTATTTTACTTTTATGATGTGGACCTATGAAAGGTCTAAGACTCTCTTATATTATATAGTTGCCAAAGAGGGAATAAGATAATAATCTTGATAATTAAAGTTTGAGTGTCATTCATAACCTCTATCATTACACCTTATCTGTAACTATTCATTCATATGATGTGTTTTATTTCGCATAATACAATAAAAAAGTTTGGGGATATTAATTTAAATTAAGGTTTAGATAATATTTGAGTGTGATTTATAATTTGGATAAATTAGGCAAAAAAATATTAATAAATTTTTTTTTTATTTTCTTTATGTCTCTGCACGCAGTACTAACATGGCTTCCCTCAGGTGTCTGATGAGAAACATATTGTAAAATAAAAATAGAATAAATAGAAAAATTAACATTAAAAATTCATCTATCCTATCCATCGCCTAATAGACTTCTGTTTTTGTATTAGTAAACAACTTGGTTTTACTTGGTGCTTCTCAAAAGGAATCCATAAACCTTTTCAAATCTGCAATAATTTCAGCAAAGTTCAAACCAAAATAAATAAAACATAAATTTTTCGAATGGGCGGCGTCACCGGCGTACGGGCTGCAGGCCGGCCGAGGAGGCTTGTGGACGTGGCTGCAGGGTAGCGGCGCAGGCTGAGACGGCCTACCTTGGTGGCGAGAGGTTGGGGCTTGTGGGTCGCTCTGAGACAGGGAGGCGGCCTCGGTAGGCGGCAACTGTGAAACTTCGGAGATGCGTGGCCGGGAGGCATCGCGGCCTCGCATGAGGCAGTGGAGCCGGCTTAGGCGTATGGGGCAGGGCCGAGGGAGGGAGGCTCGAGCGTCTGTGGCGGTGCTCACCGTTGCTCACGGCTTCCATGAGGAGAAGAGAAGAGGAAGAAGTGGCTGTCGTCTTTCGTCGGAGAAGAAGTTGTGGCGAGGGGTAGAGGAGAAGAGGTCGCGCACATGTGCTCTCGAGCGGAGGCCGCCTGAGGGAGCTTCACTTGAGAGAGCTTGGATTTGGCCCTTGTGATGAAGGGAGGAGGTCGTGTGGGAGTGAGGATGAGAACCTTATTATCTCATTTGTTTTATTTTAATTAACTTTTTATTTTATTATTGTAACAAAGTATTTAAATTTCGGATTTCCCACAATATAATTTATCTAATAATTAATTATATGTGATTTAAATTATATTTTATTTCTCATGTGACAGGCATCCTTATCTTTTCCCACTTAAATCCAATGTGGCATAATATTTAGTTATATTTTATCATTAAAACACCTAGTTTTTAAATCAACTAGTTTTGTCACACTAGACCTTAATTTATTAAAGCCTTAGTTAATTAATAGATTTTAACCATTAACCGGTTAATACCATGTATTATATGTAACACATTAATTTTATTTTGTTTTACTATGTTTATGATTTTAATCTTTATTTATTGGGTAATCACCCTGTTTATTATTTGGTAATCTTTCTACATGTAATCTTCAACTAAATTTGGAGGTTTATCTTTAATAAAATAAAATATGGTTTATCTACTTTTTTTTAAAAAAAAAATATCTATATATATATATATAACTTCATATTTCTTTGTCTCCAACTCACCAATAAGAGTATAAAATTACAAATCCATATAAAATATTATGATTGTATAGAGAAAAAAAGATTTGGAGAGAGAGTGCCAAGCATAACAAAACAACTTCCGTGGAAGCCACTTCTCAAGTAAGTATTTTTGAAGATTTCTACAAATCTAATTGTTTTAAAGGACAAACTATGTTGTTTTTTTATAAAAATTGTCTATTCTGTCTTTCTTCTTCGATAATAGTTTGATTCATGATATTTTTTCTCAAATTTTTTATTTATTTTAGATGTTTGATTGAATTTTATAGGATAAAGTGAATTTTTATATTTAAACAACAGAAAATTTCTTCCTCCTTTTATGCATTATTTTAATAGATATTATTGTTTTATGATATATGAATATATAATTTATAGATATAAAATTTTCTTTGAAAAAATATTTATATGTTTAGGGTTTTTCTGTAAGTTTAGTTGAGAGAGAGGAAGCACCATCACCCAATTCTTTTTGATTCAATACACCAATAATTTTTTTTTAAAGGTCTAACTGATTTTGTAGAGTGGTAGGAAACATGTAACTTATTGGGATTAAATAACTAAAAATTTCTTCAATTTTTATATGTGCCTTCCCTAATTTTTGGGGACAACCTCTAGTTGGATTATTTATATATATCTATATATATTATATTAATAATAAATAACTAAAAATTTCTTCAATTTTTATATGTGCCTTCCCTAATTTTTGGGGACAACCTCTAGTTGGATTATTTATATATATCTATATATATTATATTAATAATAGTATTATCTTTACCAGAAATATTGTAACGCAGGCCGGATCCGGGACTCGAAACACGATCAATGCGGCCAGTATTAAAGAAGAGATAAACTCAACTTCGAATACAAGGCCTAATAATGTGATTAGGCAGATAACATTCCATAAGTTAATTAAAACTTCGTGTTCCTAAGAACATAGAGTTAACGAGTCCATAGGCCACGAGATAGTCAGTCCACTATCACGGGTCCTACAAACAACAAAGTTCATAAAAGCAAAAGATAATGGAGACTCCTACAACCTCTGGTTCTTCGGAGTCCTCTCCCCAGGCTCTCTCCCTTCCTATACCTCGGAATCTGTAAAGAGGAAAAAGAGAAAACACATGAGCTTTCGAAGGGAAAGCTCAGTAAGCACCCCTGCAGGTCACAATGTCATCAATAGGAAAAAGACAATCAACAGGATCATAGCATCAGCAATAAAGTCCTAGGAGTCTACCACAAGCAAGTCAAAGGTACGACCCCTGGTACAGAAGCCCTCGGGCTCTGTAATGAGTTTCAAGAGAACTCAAGGTTTACTCCCGGCCAGTATGTCCAGCTTTTGGATATAAATACGACCTAGATGGTCGATTGACCCTCCAGTCAAATGGTCGGTAGAACTACCTCTCCTACGTGTTAACACGGTCAGTGTACCATGCCCACTGACAGGTAAGACCTCCAGAGATTTGTTTCTCTGGTAAGTCCCGGGTCAGAAAGTCAGGGGGTCCTAACCCTGAACATCTCCTAAATTGGAGCTTCCCTAGCTCCACTGAGTCCGGGCAGTAGAACATAGCAAACAGGGACACCAACGTCCCACAAACAAGCATACATGCTTAACAGGATTCAAGAACAGATAAGAACAGCATGTATGGCATCAACAGTGCATGTATCAAGATTACATAGTAAGTTCAAGAAATCCCGTTACCGGGTGGAAACTAGGCAAGTGAACTTACATTAGTTTGACGAAACTAGAAGTCTTTCTAGTCCTTTTGTGCGTGCCAACAACTCCCCGAGTGTATCTGGCATATAATGGTTTTCTTAGAATCATTGTTCCAATAATTTCTATCTCTCTAGGTGTCCATGCATGCCTAACGTCCTTGTTGGGCTTAGGCCCACTAACGGGTCCTAGGGACCATCTGCGGACACCGGCCCTTATTCCCGTTTCAGTGTCCCTTAGTTGACTTTTGGTCCTATCTTGGTCAAACCTAGTCAACTTTAGTCTATTTGTCGAGACCGACTCTTATTAAGTCATTTTAGTTGAGTTGGGCCTAGTAAAATCGATCTTAACCCCTTTTTACCCTAAAAGGGCATTTTGGTCATTTGGCAACCCTTTGAACTTATTTAGCTTCCTTGCTAAATAATTCTTATCGCTCAACCAATTATCCAAACTTAAGAAATTAATTAATTAATTTCTATTTGTTTCATTCAATATTCCACAATAATTATTAATTATTATGTCACACAACCAAAGTTTGACAATTTAATAAATATTTGTTACTAAATAACAATATTCGTCCAATTTAACAATACCTCAAATAAATTTGTCACACTCTATAGTTTCACTAAAAGAATATTTGTGACATGTCAATAGTTCTCAATTAACTATTTCAACTAATTAATTATTGTTTGTCGCATTAATCAACTAATTTTCTAGCTCAAGACTAATAATTTAGTAATATTATTAGCTTGTCAATATAAGTTAATATTTCATTAACTTTTATTTGTTGTCACATGTTCTAAGTTCCCCATTTTAATGTCATGTATAACCAATAATAATCAACTAATGTTCTAATTAAAGAGAGGGAAAATAAATAATTATTTTAATTAACTAAATTAGTGTCACAACCCTAAGTTTATAAATGTTTAATTAAAACATTATCCTTTATTATTATTACTTTTATTATTATTATTATTTTTTTTTAAAAAATAACTTCATCTTCAACCTCTCTCTCTCTCTCATGACAAAGCATCTGAGCTCCGAGGAGGGATCGCTGAGGCGAACCGAGAAACTTTTAGGGCTCCACTAAATACTCCCAAATTAGCTCAAATTGGGATCTCTCCCATCGCCGCCTTGTGAGGTTGCATCGCGTCCGCCTTTCTCCATCGCGGCCCCAAGTTCCCACGGCCACCACCCTTATCTCGGCGAACTCAACGGCCCTCACACATGCACGCTACTCTAAAAGCCCGGAAGGGAGTAGAAACATACCGGAGAAGCTGTGGACGACAACCGACACCTCCTGGGAGCTCCTTGGCGACGATCAGGTGCGTTCTGACTCTCCGGTGAGCTCAAGCCGAAGGTCTTCTCTTGATTATGCAGGGGCTCCTTCTCCGTCCGTCGTGGCCCGACCGCTTTGAAGTTCTCGGATGGCCTTGAAGCTCAGTGGGAACTCTCTTCCCTCCTCCCGTTCAACATCACTGCGCAGGAGTCCCTTCTACGCGTGGTACCCGATTTCTCCGGGGCTCGATACTAATCTTATTTGTGGGCGTATGCTTTTATAGAAGGGAAAGAGAAGCAGGAGGCGTCAAGACGTTAGCTTTGCGATAATGGCGACAAGTGTCGGCCTCTCCCATGCATAACGGCCACTGATGAACGGTGGCCCGGTGGCGTGCGATTCTTGAAGGAAGCGGTCGTGCCTCCGGGATCGGGTTTTGAGGATAAAGAACGTGATCGTTCAATTATGAAAAAAGCCTCCGATTTAATCTGGTTTCATCGTATCTAGCGTTCTTTCAGTTAACTGGCCGAGATATCTTTGAGATCGATGGTCAGATGTCAGTCCTTTGTCTCGCGATATGGTCAACCACAAGATGAATGGTTCACACTTGCCCGCACCATGGGTTTACTCCCATAAAAGCCCTCTCCTCCGCCTCGTATCTGTTCCATGACCATATGGATTAAATCTGGGCTCGCCACGTGGCTCTCTGTAAGCCCTTATAATGTCTCGCGATTTACTACAGTCTGAGATCTTTTAATCTCGGCCGTTCATTCTCTCTATTAGGGTTCTCTCTCACAAAAATTTATGAGGGGTCCCTGACTCTTTTAAAATTATACTTAGGTCCAAATCTGTGAGAGAGGAAAACTTCTGTAAGGTCCTCATGTCTTTCAAAATTACTATTAGGTCCCTACAGACCCCATAAAAATTTTTAATTTCCATTTAAATTAAATAAATCATTTAATCCCACATTATCACTAATCGCGGTAAGTAAAAATATTTTAAATATTTTCGTGGATTTTACAAATATATAATCACAACTTCATCTTATATATATAGAGACACAACGATGTATGAATAAATTGACTGCCAAAAATAATTTGGCGAGAGAATTTCCAGCCAAAAATTTGTAATTCTACGTGCTTTGTTGTAGATTTTAAATTTTGTTTTAAATATTGATAATTTCTTTTAGTTTGAAATGGAAATTTAGATTTGTTAAAAAATTTGCTTCTTGATATCATGTTGCATATTTTATTAAAAGATTTGCCTATTAACATGTCATTATTAATTAATTATCTACTTATCTTTTTTAAATGTATTAAATATCTATAGGCACAGAATGGTAAAAATTTCAAATAGATCTTGGACAAATTTTGACGATGAGCAACAAACTCGTGATATAGCAGATGAGGTTGAAACCACAAATTCACCACTTTATCAACAAATTACCAATTGCACTTCTAATGACACATCTGAACATGTTGTTCCTACAAGAGGTTAGGTTATCATTTTAACACTTGTATATCTTAATTTTATATAATATTATATATTTTTTAATTATTACTTTTTTTCTTTTAAGGGAGTGGAAGAACTAGAAAAAGAGGGAGAGGACCAACTATAAATACAAAGCTTGCTAAGAAGAAAGCAGAAGGAAAAGAAATTGATATTCAATTCCCTCCTCCATATTATAAGCCATGTGGTAAGCATGCTAAACTTTTCAAAGGCGTAGGAGGTCACTGTGTGCATTCGGCAAAATGCACCTCTTCGCATCACTAAATGGAAAGATATTCCTGAAGATAGAGTGAAGACAATATGGAAAATTTTAAAGGTATGATTAAACATAAAATTATTTTTTAATATATAAATATTAAATTTATTCAATTGAACTGTTATTTTATTTAATGTTATAATGTTATGTCCTTTTATATGAATTTTAGGTCCAATTTAAATTTTCTGATGAGGTGCAACCTTATGTGATGAAACAAGTACAAGCACAGTATAAGAATCGTCAATTCCATTTGCATCAAAGGTAGCTCAAGAGAAAAGACTGCCCTGAAGATGTAAATGAAGGTAACTGGAAATGGTTGATTGAGAATAAATGGGAGACACCAAAATTTAAGGTAACATTAGTATTCAAGTAATTTATCTTATCTTATCTTTTCCGGTTAATTTCTATATAAAATTAATTGTTTATCATTTTGTAGGATAAAAGTGAAAAAAACAAAAGTAATAGGGGAAAACAAGAGATGAAATCAGTTGTTGGCACAAAATCAATTGTACAAATGGCATTTGAGATGGTAAATTAATAGTTTTTGAGAAATTATTTATTAATTATATTTTTTATTTTTATTTTTTGGTTTTATATTTTTAGAAAGACAAAGATTCTGAAGAATGTAGATCTTTGTCAGAAAGTATGGAAAGCGACCACGAATGAAAACCAGGATGGAACTTGGGTTGTTTCAAATGGAGAAGAAATAATGGTATATATAGAAATTAAAATCAATTTTAAATTTTTTGTGATCATATTAATATTTATTTATTAAAAATCTTTGCTTTTTATTTAAACATGCGTAACAAGCTTCAAGAAGAGGGAGAGAAAAATAAGGAAAAGATTTCATGCCGCATCTCTACCACTAGTTGAACATTTCTCTCTTGTTTTTGGGAAAAAGTCTAATCACTCATGTGGGGTAGGTGTTAAAGGGATGACATCTACAACCCGGGAAAAATGTTGGATTCTTGCGAGGAAGGCTGAGGTATGAAAGAAGCGTGCAAGTGAATTGGACATTGAAGTTGTAAGGCTAAGCTGAAAAAAGCGAAAAAACAAGATGAAGAGATTCAAGCCCAACATCTTTGCAATTGAGAAGCAAGGCATGGAAATGAAGCGAGTTCTAGATGCTTTTGCACATTTAGCAAGCAATGGACTAATTCTTAGCTTTCCACTCAATGCATCTCAATCAAGTACCCCCAACTAATGATTTAGCAAGCCCCACAAGTAATGATGTAAGTATAGTAATTTATAATATATTGAATAGTTAATTTTACTCTTATTATTATTATTATTATTTACTAATT
The DNA here is from genome assembly GCA_026586065.1 of Dioscorea zingiberensis. Taxonomy (NCBI): domain Eukaryota; kingdom Viridiplantae; phylum Streptophyta; class Magnoliopsida; order Dioscoreales; family Dioscoreaceae; genus Dioscorea; species Dioscorea zingiberensis. The sequence goes on along the minus strand of JAGGNH010000087.1, from coordinate 82,432 downwards.
AATTGATATTTAATGTTTTTGTTTTGCAGGAAACCAACGCATAGTGGGCATGGGTTTTATTCATCATCCAAAAGAAAGTTGTAGCTTGTGTTTTATTTGGTTTAATTTTTATAGCTTGGTCCGAAATGTTAACTAGTCATTTAGTTAGTTGAATGGTTGTGAGACATATTTCTATTAATTTCATAATTGTATTTGAGAATTTTATTTTGCACTTTTTTCTATTGCAAATTAAGAATTTAACAATTTAATTCATTTTTATTTACTTTTCAATAATATTAATAATTTTTATGTTCATTATTAACTAAATCCATTAATTTGTGACAACAATGAACATTGGTGGCAAAATTGTCATAAGATAAAAATTCCACATTTGTGATAAATTTTGTTAAATACTATGGCCACTAATGCAAATTTTGCTAGCCACTAATGCAATTGAATTATTAAATCAATAATTTTATTAGTGACAACAATGGATATATTTAGTGACAAAATTCTCGTAAGATATAATTTTCATATTTGTGAGAAAATTTGTTAGACATTAATGCAATTAAATTATTAAATCAATATTTTTATTTGTGCCAATTATGGGTTCATTTGTGCCAAAATTGTTGCAACACATAACTTCCATATTTACGACGAATTTGTTAGACACTATTGTTCTGAACATTGGTGACGATATAACTTTCACTAATGCAAATAATATTAGTGACGCATTTTATCGTCAAAGCTCTCAATAATTTTGGTGCCAATAATGTCGTCACAGCAATATATGCAATTGCCATGATTTTTTCGGGCACAATTTAAAGTTTTTTGAGACAATAAAATTGACACAATTGGTTGGAGTTATTGTGACTACACCAATTTCTTTGGACACCATTGTTTTGAACATTAGTGACGATATAACTTTCACTAAAAAAAATAATAATAGTAATCTAATTTCATCATCCACAGTTCTCAATAATTTTAGTGTCAATACGGCCGCTACAACAATATACGCTATTGTCACGATTTTTTCAGTCATAATTGGGAATTTTTTGCGACAATAAAATGGTCACAATTGGTTTAGTTATTGTGACTACATTAATTTCATCACCAATATTCCACTTTTTAGTATCAACATATTTGTCACAAAAATATTGCATAATTGTGACAATTTATAAATGTGGCCACTAATGAAATAGTGACGGGGTTATTTGTGACGGCAAGTGACGAAATGAAAAATTGTCACTATAAGTTGTAGTGGCTATTTATTAGACTTTTAGTCATGAATTTTGCCTCCACAAAAGATGCAATTTCTTGTAGTGCCGGGTGAGGCCACATGCATGTCTATCCGGATTTATCCATATCATATCATAACAATTACCTAAACATGTCTCCAAGCTTATATTTATAAATTCTTTATAAGTTCTTAAACAACAGTAATCCCTTTTCACCTCCAAAAAAAAACACCACAACCATGTTTGGTTGGGGGTTATCCCTAACACAATTTCCCATAAAAAAAATTTCATGCAAAAATTATTAATTAATATTTAAAAATACAATCCACCGATGCACAAAAGATACATCATTATTTTATTATTAATATCTTTGATTTAAAAATTTTTTAAAAAAAATTTAAAAATTTTCAAAACTTATTAAATAGATGGGAAAACACACTCAATGGATCAATGACACGTGGCATTACATGGTGCAGGTTCAGGCGTAAATTTCTAGTCTCTGGAACTCACACTTCTCTCTCACTCTAAACACTAAAAACACAAGCGAGCATGAAGTCCATCTCCGTCACTCTCCTCTGTCTCCTCCTCTCTTCCCTGACCATCCAGCTCGACGGCGGCGCCGCCAGCATAGAAGACACATGCAAGGGCGCCGCCGCAGCCAGCCCTGTTATCAACTACGACTTCTGCGTCTCCACCTTCCTAGGCAACCCAAAGAGTGGCTCCGCCGACACCCGTGGCCTCGCCAAGATCGCCGCCCTCACCGCCATCAACCACGCCGCCAATATCAAGATCGAGATCACCGACCTTCTTAAAAAGTCGCCGGACCCGGAGATCAAGTCGGCCCTGAACCAGTGCTTTCGGCTCTACGACTCCATGAGCTTCACCCTCGCTAATGCCGCGGACGCCATTAATGCCGAGCGTGATGAAGCTGCCAAGGGTTTTCTCAAGACTGGGATCCAAGAGGCTGAGGACTGCGCGGCGGCCTTCGAGAAGGCCGGGAAGGCATCCCCGTTGACTAAGGGGAACAGGGACTCCGTTGAGCTTTCAACCATGTCCCTCGCCATCCTTGACCTTATTGCTAAGAAACCAAGTGATCATGATGACATGATGATTAGAGCCGTCCTTGTTTGAGACTTTTACATTGTTATCATGAATTATTAATAATGAATGCTTAATTAAGGTTTTGCTTCTTTTAATCTCTCCTTCCTTATGATTAAAAACTCCGGTCCGAAAATGATGCCTGTATTTGGAGAACTGAAATAACAAAACTAACAAATTATTTTCAATGGATCTTCATTGGATGATGAAATGGTCAACAAGTTTTTTTTTTTTTTTTTAAATATGGACAATTAAAATTGCTAAAAAAAATCCAAAAAATTGATCAATGATAAAAAAAACAAGGAAATATATTTTACTTTGATGGGCCGTTTGGTATGCGGAAAGGGAAAGTTTATGCCATGGAACATTTTCACATATTTGGTATAAAAATAAGTTATGCAAACTAATGGTCTTCTTGTAATTACTTTCTCTTTGACCAGGAAAAGTGATTCACAGGAGTGGAGGGGTCTAAAAAGGATTCCATCAAAAGTTTAGGAGATGTAAAATTCTAATTCTATCCATTTATAAAATAAAAATTTCCTCTCATGTCCTGTTTATCTTTTCTAAACCCTAAACCCATTTTCTTCTTTTTTTGAGAATCATCAACCCTCCCCGTTCTTCATTTTCTCCAAAACCCTAGTGTTAGAGGAGCCCTATGTTAGAAGTGGTGCCCATGCAAAGCCACGATTTTGATTTTTGAGACATTATTAGGGAATCTTATTTTATGCATATACAAAAGTTTATTTTTTCTAACTGAAATTCACTTGACATGAGATGTCTAGTTGAGCACTAGCATGAGATGACTAGTTGTTTGGGACATATATAGAGTAGGTTAGGAAAAATTATGAAATTTAACCCTAATGTTTAACTCTTTTATTCCGCTACACATGTGGGTTACTGTGTTTTAATTACCCACTACTTCCAACATCCTATTATAAGCCTTATAATTTTTTGGGTAAATTTTTTTTTAAAAAAATCATGTGGTTTCACAGATTTGCATAATAGGGAAAGTGGTTTTTTTTTTCTCAAAAAAAATCTTGTGGTTTCTCTAGTTAACAAAAAAAAAGAAAAACCGTTAACTTCTATTAACAGTGTTAACCGATACTTAGTTGGCATGGGCATTTTTGTCTATTTTTTTATTTTGATCTCTCAAACCGATGGAGATTTGAAAGAAATCCAATTTAGAGCAATTTTCATATAATTTTCAGCATCTATTTTACAAAATTTGATGAAAATACCCTTGTCAACTTAACGTCGTTAGTGGGAGTTAACGGTTTTCCTTTTTTTTGTTAAGGGGAGAAACCACAAGGTTTTTTTTGAAAAAAAAAAAAACTTTCCCTATTATGCAAATCTGTGAAACCACGTGGATTTTTTTTTAAAATTTATTTTTAGAATCTTTTCTTGTTATGTGATCTACAAAATACAATGATTTAACTCCTATCAAACGACAATTACAAAATAAAGATGCATTTAGAAAATCAAATTTTTTGAATTATATAAAACCCAATTTTACTAACTAGAGTAATGTTGGGCAAAATTGAGAATAACCATTATTTTACATGAAAAACCTATTGATACCAAACAGAGGCATTAACTTTGCATGCATTTCAATTACAATTTTCATTGGACATAACAAACATTTATTGTTACTTTCCAGAGAAAGACTTTTCAAGCAAAGTATTTCCAGGGAAAGACTTTGTAAGGAAAATCTTTGCTTGCAAAGCACCCTGAGGATACAAGCTAACAAGATGTTTCATATGAGTATAGAAAATAGGAATAAAGGTTAGAGAAATAAAAACCAGTGGAGTGATCATCATCAAGATTTGAAAAAACCAAGTAAATTTGATGAGCAAGGTTGAATAAGGTAACTATGTGTTGAAATATCAAGGATATAAGACTTTCAATGGCATTGCAGATAAAATCCAACAACATACTATATATTTTGCAGGATCATGATAAGTAATAATTTGTTTAGAGTTCAAACATATAAGACATATAATAGCATTATAAATAAAATCCAACATCATGCTAGATTGCAAAATCAAATCATGATAAGTGATAACTTGTTGAAAGATCAAATAGACATTGTAAATAAGATCTAACATCATGCTAGATTGCAAAATCTGAACATGATAAGCAATAACATATTGAAAGGTCAAATAGATAAGACATGTAATAACATTGTGAATGAAATCCAACATCATGCTAGATTGCAAAATCAGAACATGATATGCAATAACATGTTGAAATGTTAAATAGATAAGACATGTAATAGCATTATATATAAAATCTAACGTCATGCAACCTTACTAGAATGCCTTGCAAGACTAAACAGATGGAGAAGGGCACAGAAATGCTGTCCTAGGCAAACTATTCGTCGCCCCGTGCAAGGCTTCCACGGTGATGTTTGATGGAGATACTTCTCCTTCCTCCGGTGGTACACATCACAGAAGGGGTCGAGGATTGGCGTAGATACAACACAACAAGAAACATGATTTTATTAAAGAAATTTAGCGGAACTATACAAATTAATAAGTCTGGCTAAAAATAGGTAGGCAGGGAAGATCCTCGGACTTGTCCCATGCCTCAACCAATTGAACAGCTATCCTATGGTTTATAGACGGGGAACTCCTTTTATTTTTTATGAGTTTTAGGCCCTCTTTGGATACCAGGAAATTCCATAGGAATACTTCAAATCCTATGAAAATTAATATTTTGTAGAAAAATTAGGGTAAATTTAAAAAAAAAAAATCCATGTGGTTTCACAGATTTGCATAATAGGGAAAGTGGTTCTTTTTTTTGAAAAAAACCTTGTGGGTTCTCCCCTTAACAAAAAAGGGAAAAACCGTTAACTCCCTACTAGCAAATTAAGTAAGTTTGGCATAATGTGATTTTTGTCAAATTTGTAAAATAGATGCTGAAAATTATATGAAAATTGCTCTAAATTGGTTTTCTTTCAAATCTCTATCGGTTTGAGAGATCGAAACCAAAAAAATGGACAAAAATGCCCATACCAACTAAGCATAAGTTAACACCGTTAATAGGAGTTAACGGTTTTTAACTTTTTTGTTAACTGGAGAAACGACAAGATTTTTTTCGAGAAAAAAAAAACCACTTTCCCTATTATGCAAACATGTGAAACCACATGGTTTTTTTAAAAAAAAATTTACCCCAAAAATTATTGTAGAGTGTTTGGTAAAGGTTTTTAATTAGGGTAAATAATTCCTTGAGGGACCAAAGTAAAAGCTCCCTATCAAACTTCCTTCAGCCTCTATCTCTTTTTTCCTGTCTGTAGGTGCTAAAGTTGAGCTTGTTTTATTGTTATGAATTGAGATTAGATGCACTTTGGATGACTGCAAATGTTTGGTTGGGGGATATCTCATTTGGGGATAATTTTTTAAAAGTTTTGAATTTTTTTAGAGGGAAATTTTAAATCAAATGTATTAATGATAAGATAGTGATGTGTCTTCTATGTACACTACAAGAAAATTGCTGATTAGAAACGGCATTTTCCGTTTCTAATCTACTGCTAAACACAGTTTAGCAACAGATTTGAAACGAAATCTTTCCGTTTCTAAATACCCCGTTTCTAATTTTTTAGCAACGGAAGTGGTCCGTTTCTAATATTTGAAACGAATTAGAAACAGAATCAAATCCGTTTCTAAATTTAGAAACGGATTTGATTCCGTTTCTAATATTTGAAACAGATAAGATATCGTTACAATGTAGAAACGAATTTGCAACGAAATCGTATCCGTTTCTAAATTTAGAAACGGATATATTCCATTTCTAATCGGTTTCTAATATTTGAAACAGATATAAAGTTGTTTCAATTCCGTTTCTGTAGTTAGAAACGGATTTGCAACGGAATAAATCGTTTCTAAATTTAGAAACGGATTCGCAACCGAATAAAATCCGTTTCTAAATTTAGAAACGGATTTGAAACAAAAAAATTTTGTAAAAAATTTTAAATTCGTTTCTAATCCGTTTCTAATCTGTTTGTAAGTCACTAATACCAAAGAAAATTATAATAATTTATATATTGATAATTCAAACGAACTAACACCTGTTACAATAAATTTATAGAACTAATAATTATCACAACTGATAATATCATTAATTCATATATATATATAATAGACTGCGAGTCATCCAGGTTTAACAAAATATCATCACAACTGATAATAGATGTTCAAACAAGTCCGTTTAACAAAATAAAACACTAACAATCAATAGTCAAACTACAAGTCATCTAGGTGATCACCACTAAAAGGCTGTGAGTCTTGAGTTGTGAACTGTGAGCGCTTTCTGGCCTCGAAGTGCTTCATCATATCCTCCATGTTACGCTTCAATTGTTCTTGATACTCATTTCTCTCCACCATGATCTCGTCCAGTCTCTCTTGAAGCTCCTTATTATTATTTTCTAACTGTGTAATCCTATACTGTAGCTCCATACTTGATGCACCTATAGAAATCAAGAAAGGTTTCATCAATTTGTAAGGGGGGAAATGGTTATATTTTCTCAAACAAATAATTGGCACATCGGTTAATTAAATGCAAGTCCATATCTCATTTTCTGTTGATTTATACTTTAATGATAAAACAACTACTAGAAAGCAAAGTTTAATTATGATAATTAATATACATATGTGTATATTTAGCATAACAGCTATTATCAACTACCTAACAAAACCAGGAAATTTCCACGATTATGTATTTTCAAAGATGTATTCTCTAACAATATTGGCTTCCACATGCTCCAATAAAATTTAATTTATTCAAGTTTGGGGCTTTTTCAACATAAGCCCAATATAACTATCTACTAAGTATCAAAAGACAATTGTCCGATATTTATTATGTACATACCTGTAGATGATGAGCACGATGATTGGGGATAGAAAACAGATTTTTGAGATCCAGTTCCATAAACCCTATCTTTATTTTTCCCTCCCACAGCGTTAAGGAATAGAGCAACTTTGTCTACAACAGGAGGCTTCCCACCCTCTTCTTGCGTTTGAGATGCCTGATCCTCAAGTTGTAAATAACGATCCTGCAATATTAGTCAATTTAGAAACGAAAAACTATGGTTAATATGATTGAATAAAAATATCATACAATGTAAAGAAAGTCTATAACTTAAATACAATAATTAAATTACTTAGTTATTTACCCTAATGGCCTCAGCTCTTTTATCAACGAGATCAGAAGTTCCTTTTTTTGTATGAGTCACTTTGAAGAGCTCAAATGGAAGAGGATCATGACCAAGCCTCGCTCGCTAAAATAATGTAACATTTTGTATTAAGTTAAAATTAACATTAGATTAAATGTTATTTAGAGAGACAATAATATAAATGTGAAGGATTTACCAGTCTATCTGCATGGCACACATGGGAAATAGAGCCTCCTGTGTGCCGGGATATACCTTCCAATTCCTTCAACCTCAGTAAGATGATTTGTTCTAGATTTCTTGCTTCGAGTTTTAAATTCTTGCGAATTCCATACTTCATTCTAACTTTGCCACATAGTATCAGTCACGTGTATAGTCTTATCTTTCCTTCTTCTTAGACTACACATCAATGCTCTATAATGTTCTGCAGCCTTGCGTTGCCATGCTTGCTTGATAACAGATGATGACTCGTCCCATATAAAGTGTTTTTGTTGTTTAACATAAAGAAGAATACATATTAGATAGAAAATAAGTTTGGCACAATTGATTTACAAACATTTTTAAATATAGATAGAAAATATTTCTAGCTTAGTTGATACCTGAAATTCATTTCAGTAAAAGCCTTTTGTCTCCATAGAAACATTTTTCCAACAGTGTCCATTCTCATCCATTCTTTCCTTAAAGATGGTCGTGATCCGTCGGGCACAAACATCAGAAGGATGCAAACTATGAATAAACAAAAACAATAACAATCAAATATAAATGTCAACATCGATAAATAAAATATGCAACTTACATCAATTAATCCACATAAACTAGAATAGCATTAATACTTACACTCCATTCACTAGCATTAATACTTACACTCCATCAATTAATCCACATCTTAAATCCGTTTCTAAAATCAGAAACGGACTAAATTTCGTTTCTAATTTATAATATATATATATATATATATATATATATATTATAAATGGTTTTATATTTTATTTCTACTTTTGAGTTATATATATTTTATTTTTTGAAATCTAAAATGAGTTATTGTTGTTCTAAAATTTATATATATACAAATCCAATTAATCTATATATATATATATATATATATATATATATATATATATATATATATATATATATATATATATTTATTTATTTATTATATCTAAAAACAGTTAATGTAATTCTAAAATTTATATATATATATATATATACACACATATCCTATTGAGATTAGTCAAAAAGTGGCTTTAAAATCCATTTTTAATTTTGAGATATTTATATACAGTTTTTAAAACTATATATATTATATGAATTAATATTTATGGATTTAATTAAGTTGTTAATATTTTGTCCAAACCATTTCAAAAATGTATTTATTAAACAATTATTATTTTTATTTAAAATATTTAATATTTTTAATAAATTTACTACACAAATTAAAATTAAAATATTTTTTAATGACAATTAGAAACCGATTTTCTTTTCTGTTTCTAAGTTTAGGAACGGAATTGAATCCCGTTTCTAATCTGTTTCTAATTAGAAACGGTTTTCTGTTCCGTTTCTAAAATTAGAAACGGAATTTAATCCGTTGCTAAATAGAAACGGATTAGGAACGGAATTCAATTCCGTTGCTAAATTTAAAACGGATAATAAATCCGTTTCTATTTTAGAAGCGGATCTAGAATCCGTTTCTAAACCGTTTCCAATTAGAAACGGAATAAGTCCGTTTCTAAATTTCCGTTTCTAATCCACCAGATTCTTGTAGTGGTATTAGTGGGTGACCCATATTATATTTTTAAATCTCAATTAAAGATTTTGGCGAGAAATTTTTTTTATTGGGAATTGTGTTGGGGACAACTCCACATGCCAAGCCCGAAGAAAACAATCCACTAAAGGAGTAGTAAAGACAGTAGTACAAGAGTTCCACTTACTGTATCACTTTATCATAAGCACCTACTCTGGATTGACGGATGACCACTATCACCCTTCTCCCAAGGGACTACTCTAGTAGGCTCATCTCAATCCTCAAAGTCTTGGTCTTATATAGATACCTCCCTGTCTTCAAAACGCACCTCCTTCCTCTAAGATCTCCAAAATCTCCACAGATGCTAAATTGGACGCCTTCTATATTTAGAAGTTGCAACTGAGCTTGCAACACGGCCCGACTGACAAACTGACCAAGCCTACAACTTCCGTTGTGTCTCGACCTCGAGACACCTCCAACCCTCCTAGTTGAATTTTGAGTCGAACACATGGATCCTCGATCCCGACACGCTAACTAGCCTGGACTTCCTCTCCCGTCACGCTCTCACCGCTTCAAGTCATGCTCTTAACAACTTCCAATACTTGATCTCCTCAATCAAGCGTTTTGGTTGGCCAATCATCCGTCAGTTGTCTTCCAGAATTCTTTCCAAACTCGGTCATCAATCACCCAAGTTTGGGCCTTCAATTATATCTTCACTCAGAGCTTCAATTAGCACTTCAATCAGGCTTTGTATCTATCTTCTCTATATGTGGACTGCATGGAATCTCCAATCAAATTTTAATGAAATCTGTTGAGCATACAACTACTTAATAAACCAAGCTTGCAATCCAATCAGTTTCAATCCTATCTTCTTGCCAAGTATGTCTCAGGCAAATCTAGCCTCTAAAGGTAGAGATACTTCCATGTTGTGTCCTTCAGCATGCTTTGACTTGTCAATTGTCCTTGCTTTGACTTGTCAACTCCCTTGCCTTGGTCAATCCGCCATGTCACTATGGTGTCAAATAATGCCAACCAAGGTGCTTTTGCACTAACAATCTCCCCCTTTGCATTATTTGACACAACCACTTCTTTTGTAACTCTTGTGCATGTAATGTTGTGTCATGCCATCATATCATCTTGTGCCACATCATCTTGTGGTCAAATAATATGCCAACTATGTGCTTCAACACTAATAGCTTTTGAACCCTTTAATTAAATTTGCCTTATCACCAACATTAACTTCTATGATAAAAAATAAAATAACAAAATAACAAAATGAACATTGGTCATTCACAAACAAGCCATCCTCCGCTACCTCCAATGACAATCTAGTAAAGATAGAATAAGCATGTCAAACGGGTTGGTCTTGTTGTGTCGGGCGCAGCTTGTGTCATTATTGTTCATGCCAGTGTTGTCACCCCCGCCTCTCAACCTAGGTAGATGTGGCACCAATCAAGCCGGGAGTGCACCCAACCCGAAGGCTGTGTAAACTAATATCCAAATAACCTGTACAGACTGATATAATCATAACTGAATAAACAATTTTTTTAAAAAAATCATATGAAAACTAACCAGTCTATACATAACATACTTAAAGTATATGGCCAACTACGGCCTCCAATACTATAGGTACGTCAAAGCCATCTATACAGTCGAATCAATCCTCAGATTTGTATTACTCCAAGTCAACACGATAGGCTATCTTGACCTATTCCTGCATACTGTATAGTGAGGGAGTTGTAAGCTAAAACTAGCCCAATGAGATACATACATCACATCAGGGTTATATATAGAAAATAACCGATGTAACTCATATATAACAGAATGAAACTGTATACATGTTGGTCCATGTGTATATCAATGATATTAGAAAGTCTTATGCCAGTCAAAGATAATTCGGATGAGATGCTACTAAATCTCAACCTTTCATTTCACAAACACGAGTAAATCAAAATATCAGAATATGACTGCATATTAAAACAACTATATCAATCACACCTAGTCTGTATGCATGCATTCAATCTCAACAGCATTAACCGTGCTCACATCTCATATCACTCTCATATAACCAACCCATTGCCGGTATACTAATTACTGGACGATCCTTTTGACCCCCAGGGTTCCGCACCTAAGCCCCGACAAGCATATCTCAACCGGTGCATACATGACGCAGGTATAGATTGATATTCAAAATATGCACAGTAGGCTCTACTATGAGCAAATACAAGTACATATCAAAAATACGTTCCAGAATTCATCGATAAATTCAAATCAAAGTATTGGAGTTCGGGGGCCATCTTGACACGTTGTGCCGGGCGTAGAGGTGAGCACGGGCCGGTTAACCAGGCCCTGCGGCCCAACCAGCCCGGTGCGACCTTTGGGCTACAAAGTAGCCCTGGGGTTGACCCATCGGACGGTCGTCCGCGGGTCACCTTCGGGTAACTCGTAACCGGCCCTGGCCACCTTTGAGAAACGGCGGGCCTGGACCAACCCGCCGGTTTTTAATTTTTTTCTTAAATATATAAAATGTTTTAAAGTATGATATTTTGATATAAAAATAGAATGAGAAAAATTAAAAAAAATGAAAACTATAAAATTCTTTATCCTACACTAATTATTCAAATATTAAGAAAACCAAAAAAAATATAAAATAAAATAAGACCATATAAATGGCCAGCTACTTAAATAAGGAAATAACCCTAAAAAACCTTCATTATTGACCATTAGAAAATACAAAAATCTCTATTGAAGGAAAAAAATTATATAATCTATAAAATTCATTATCCTACACTAATTATTCATACATTAAGAAATAAAAAAATATATAAAATCATAAAAGAACATATAAATGGTAAGCTACTTAAAAATAACGAAATAACAAAAAAAAGCCTTTATTATTGGCAATCAGATAATGCAAAAATCTCTCATCACTACAAGAAAAAGAGCAATTCGCGGCGGTTTTGAAGGCATTTTGCGGCGGTTAAAACCGCCATGAGAAATCTTCGATCTTGATTAAAAACATGCCAAGACGAAGGCAGCGTCATGAGCATTTAGCGGCGGTTATGTATAACCGCCGGTATAACCGCCGCTAAATGCAATATGCAATTAGCGGCGGTTCTTATGCATTTAGCGGCGGTTTATAACCGCCGCTAAATGCATCAATTTTTATTATTTTTAAATTTTTCTTTTTTGTAATTTTAAAAAATATTATATATATATATATATATATTTTTAATCTCTGCGGCGGTTTCAAAACCGCCGCCAGATGCAAAGAACGAATTTTTTCCTGTTTTTTCCTATTTTATTATTTGTTATTTTTTTATTTTTATTTTTTATAAATACTTGTCTTTTTACACTAATCCAAATATTCAATACCATTTCCATTCATTTCAAATATAAAATAATAAAAATTTTATTTATAATTCAAAAATAATTAAAACAAAGTTATATTTACAAATTTATTCACACATCTTTAAAACAAAACATATGAAATAAATTATATAAATTGTACAAGTTGAAGAAGTCCAACAGCAACAACTATGTCCATAGATGATTTTTTGGATAAAATGTCCATAGATGATTTTACAAGCCATAGAAGCCACTTGTCACGTTGTACAAGTTGAAGTCCACCTGGTCATGTTGTACAAGTTGAAGACATCCAACAACAAGAGCATATATAATTTTCTATAGACCTGTGCGAAATATCAGAAAAAATAATAAATTAGAAATATAAATCTCCACATCCCCCATAAAACCTAGTACTGAGCATCCAAACAAATACGATACAATACAAGTGTACAAACAACAGCAAGCACTCAAATTACTAAACAATTAAGCTACCACAATATCACCAATGTTGAAACATACACCTTATCCAACATGACAATTTAGAAGACTTCAATACGCCAACAATACTCTAAAAAAATTAGGTAAGCATACTAACTAAATACCAGAAACAAAAAGAATATTATCAGAGACCATCTATAGAAGACATTAAATATGAAGCCCTGTGATATATATATGACAAAAAAAACTAAAAAGACAACAGTGAAATTAATCTTCAAAAGGAACTAAAGTATGTAACAAGCAATTAAATTAAGTATAGAAATGCCTTGGCCTGATATGATCAATATTCAAAAAGATTTTTTCTTTCTCATCCATTAGCAGTATGTATTTGCAACTTAACGATAACAAATATTTAAATGAAAATCATTCCCCACTCAAACCAATCGTAGCTACTGCTAAGTACTCCAATAAAATATGGCATTCCTAAATCAATTCATAAACTGGCTAAACAACTTGACTTATTTGAATTATGGACTACTTGATACAAGAAAAATGGACCAATAATCTAAAGGAAAAGCTTCTCAAAGATAATGAAATGCTATACCGTGCTTCTTATTTTATCTGCTTCATCCATTATACTTTGAAAGCTTAAACCAGTTCAGTCCTGAAATTGAAAGATAACCAAACATATAAATATTCTTTTTGAAAAAATGCAGGAAATAAACAGAATAAACAGCTGGTCAACACTGCCAGGGACCCTCCTCAAGGAAATATAAACAGACTTTACATACCTTAGGCATTTCAAAGCCAAGTAGTTCAATCTCCCATTGAACAGACTTTACATACCTTAGTCATCTCAAAAACTTCTAAATATTCTTGTTGATGAAGCATGACTCTAAAAATCATATTCAGCTTTTCCTGACAACAACCCATGGCTGAAGTAATCAGCACAACTCAGACAACTGAGTAGATTAACCCAAACAACAAATATAACATTACTCTGAAAAATCACATCTTTCATCAAGAAAAAACAATTAGTCGGGCCGCTATTTACCGAAGCAAAGAAGCAAGTCCTCTTTTTGAAAAGAGCAAGCAACATCAAAATGGCTATCACCTATAAGTGTAAACAAACTCCACACCACGATAAGCGCCATAAAACATTTCTTGATCTTTCAAAATGGGACAAAACCATATAAGCAATGAAATAGTTAGGTTACCAAATAGTTTCCTGAATCTCATATGGAAAGAGAAAACCAACACAAACCCTATAGAACAAAGAATGAACGAACCCTAAGATAGAGCATGAAAATAAATATGCCATTAACAAAGGAAATGAGACTTGTATCTCTCGTAGGACCTCGACACGCTTCCTAACAGTGGGCGTCAGGCTCTCCAGGACATCCACGTGCTGCCCCACCAAGCTCTGCAGCTTGTTCTGCAATCCAAACGCCATCAAAACCTAACTCTCCGTACTAAAACACAACATGAATAAGAAAGAAAGCAAGAAACACACCTTGAGAGAATTAACAAGGTCTGCACGATTCTCCGAGCTAAGCTCTACAAAACCAAAGAAAGTTTCAGGTCAAGAACGGAAAGTAACTTCCCTTGGACAAAGAAAATATATATTCATTTATAGAGCAATAGCATAAAAGCAGCAATTTTCCTCTCAAAATCATAAGGGCCTAAAATCTACTTGAATATGCAACAGCCTACTAAAATAGAAAGAACAAACCTTCAGATTCAATGACAACAGGAGATTCAACCATCTTTTGCAACTTAGACTGTAGTTTTGTGAGATCCTCTTGAGCTAAACGAAGCTCATATTCACTGATCGCCAGTTTTTCTTCTGCTACAATTTTCTCTTCTAGCAAAGTTTGTGGATCCGCAACTGAAGGATGGAAGAAAAACCAATGTTACAAAGCACATTATAATTCAAAAAGGAGTTTAATATACACCGGAACAATTCATGACAAGAATAAATTAACAAATTAATCATTGAAGTCATAAATCAAACATAAAATTCATCATAAGCTGAGTCAGTGTTTGATAAGCTCGCCTAAATTGATTTCCAGGTGATGCAAACTTCTTGAAATCACTCGTATCCCAAAATTATAGTTTAAATAAATCTAACTACGACTTTTCTATGTCATGAACAACAAAAACCAAGATCCCTACATTCCCAGAGGATCACAAGCATTTCATCAAACAAAAGGGAAGCAGATCGCAATGTAAACATATCTAAATCTTAATCAAAAGACAAGAAAGGCAAGAACCACGTAGGGAGTTGAAGAGGGAGATGAGATCAGGAGGAAAGAGGGGATCGGAGAAGAAGTCACAGAGGCGGATGGCCTGGTCATGGCGGCCATCCTCGACGAGTTCGTGGAGGAGCTCGAAGGTCGTGAGCAGGTATCCCTCCTGGAAAAAGAAGTTCACGATGCAGTTGCATAGCGACGAGCGCTGCATGTCCTTCGCCTGCGACGCAGCCACCGCCTCCGCCGTCGCGTCCATGGCCGGAGAGGGCGTTGGCGGGGAGTGTTGAGCCGAGATCGGCGATGTTGATGCCGTCCATCTTCTTTTCACCGTTCATCGTCCCAATCGCCGCCTCTCTGCTACCGAAGAAGAGAAGAGCAAGCGAGAGTGAGAAACCCTAGCGATTGGGGAATAGAAGAGAGAGAGAGAGAGAGAGAGAGAGGAGAGGAGTGTGCATAAGGAGATTGAGATGGAACTCGCCAGTCTAGATGGAATCGGCATCAAAAAAGGGGAAGGGGGCAGGGGGAGGGAGAGATTGGGTCGCCGACATGGAGATCGAGAGAGAGAGAGAGAGTTAGGGCTGCGGGAAGGGGAGGGCGCGCGTATTAAAATCTCGCGATTCTTTTGTGGCGGTTTAGGAAAAAACTGCCGCGAAATGCAACTACATTAGCGGCGGTTTTAATTAAACCGCCGCTAAATGTAGAATCAGCGGCGGTTCTAATTAAACCGCCGTAATTTTTTTATGAACTTAGCGGCGGTTAATATATAACCGCCGCTAATGCTTAATTTAGTGGCGGTTTTACATAAACCGCCGCTAAATGTCCGCCGCAAAACGCCAACTTTCTTGTAGTGCATAAAAGAAAAAAAAATTCAATCTATAAAATTCACTAGCCTACATTAATTATTCAAATATTAAGAAAACCAAAAAAATTATAAAATCACAAAAAAAAAGCATATAAATGACAAGTAATTTAGAAATAAGCAAATAACCATAAAAACTTTTATTAATGATTATCAAAAAATGGAAAAATCTCTCTTGAATGAAAAAAAATCTAAATATATCAAATTAAGTATCCTACACTAATTATTCAAACATTATGAAAACTTAAAAAATTATAAAATCACAAGAAATTATAAATGGCAAGCTATTTAAAATAAGGGAATAACCATGCAAAACCTTCATTATTGATAATGAGAGAATATGCAAAAATCTCTCTTCAATGGAAAAAAAAACTCAAATATATAAAATTTTTTATCCTACCCTAATTATTTAAATATTAAAAAAATCAATTAAAAAATATATATAATGTTACATCAAAGAATAAAAAATGATTAGTCTTTTGTATGTATATATGAGTTAAAAGTTAAAAATAATTAAAAAATAATTAAAAAAAACCCAACCCTGTGGGTTGAATCAACAAGTAAATCCACTGGGTCACAGGTTGGGTTTTATCTGACCCGTAACCGACCTTACCCGTCGGGTTGGCTGGCTCGACGATTTTTGCCTAGCCGGGCCGGTTTGAAACTCGGCTTGTGCCCCCCACCCACCCTCCTCCTCCCCCTCCCCCTCCCCAAGCATGCCCACCAAATTTTAAAAATTAAAAAAATAAAAATATGTGGAAATTTTTTAAAAAAAATCAGAAAAATACAAAAAGATAACAAAAAAATCCTAGAAAATGACTAAAAACTTTAAGAAAATTTAAAAGATCTCTAAAGATATTTCATAAAAGGCTCTCTACAGATCCCCAATGAAAAAAATCTCTGAAAATTTCATAATCCGAACCCCCAAAAAAAAAAAAACAAAAAACAAAAAACAAAAAAAAAATCCCCAAAATTCAATAAGAATCAAATATATGCATGCATGCAAGACTCATCATCTAGGATAGAATGCATGCATGCAGACTTATCATCTACAAATAGAACAAGGATAGAATTCATGCATATTGGCTTTATCATCTACAAATAGAACCTTCCCCTCCTCAAACTCTAACACACTAACTGCCTGCCATGAACTCCATCACCATCTCTCTCCTCTCTCTCCTCCTCTTCTCCCTCACTCTCCACCTCTCCGGCGCGGCCGCCAGCATAGAAGACACATGCAAGGCCGCCGCCGCGACCAACCCCGCCATCAACTACGACTTCTGCGTCTCCACGTTCCTACGCAACCCCAAGAGTAGCTCCGCAGACACGTGCGGTCTTGCCAGCATTGCCGCCTTGACCTCCGTCAACCAGGCTTACAACGTCAAGTCCGACATTAACGATCTTTTGACAAAGTCAACGGACCCGTTGATCAAGAGTAGCCTGGAACAATGCCTAAGCTGTTGGAAATGGAGGGACTGGGCCCAAGGCCCAGCCCACTCATTCCTTTATACCCTCACAACCAAGCCCTCCCTTTATAAAGCCTCAATCCTCTCAAAACCCTAACAGGGGCTGATCATCATTTTCTTATCTCTTTGGACAGCCGCCATCTTCTTCATCTCTTCTTATTCCCCAAAAGCTTACAGCCTTTTTTGGTTTTAGCTTGAAGTAAATTCAGCCATCATAATCTCACTCTTTGCTAGCATTTATTTCTCTTAACCTTGGGGATACTTGAACGAACTCTTCGCCGAACGTGCTAGGCGGGGAGTTGATCTCGCTACTGGGTTTGAGTACCTTAGCACAGGAGTGAGGCCAATAATCTCGCACGAGAGAGGCTAATTCTGTGTTAAAGCAGTGCTCTTGCACGCCAAACCCAGGCCAGATCCTCTTAACTTAATGTCTCTGTGTTTGCAGATTTTCTTGCGTTTCATTGTTGAATTTCTGTGTGGTTTTGCATGCTATTTTCAGTGATTTTCCTAACAATTTAACACAGAATTATAGCTCTCTAATAGCATGCTACATTATGCTTGAATACTCTCTGAATTGGTGTTCTTATACCTGCAAATCTGCCCAGTAATTACTGATTACCTGGAAAAACTCAACCACTGTTTACATTTGTTCAGTTTAATTGTTACTGAAGTTTGTCTGTTTACATTTATTACTGAAATTCAGTTTAATCTTATTGCATTGAGAGACTTCACTTCATCAGATGACCTCTCTGTTTAATCAAATAACACGCCCACCCGAGTGAAGTCATTGCTCTGTTTTCACTGCTTCCTTTAATCAACACTAAAGTAAACTTTGTGAAAGAACCTCATCTGATTTCATCACTGCTGTGAATTCACAATACAAACCTTGACTGATTGTTCCAACAATCTAAAGACCGATCCTCTTTCGGAAAAACTCTAATCTGTTCCCTGATCTGACTGTAATTGCAGCTGATGTATTCACTGATCTGTTCGTTAACTTGATTGTAGTTGTAAGCTACTTGATTGCATAACCTTTTATTGTAGTGTACACCATTTCCTTGGCTGATCATTCCTCTGTCTCACTGGATTTCTGAAGGCTTCACTTCAAAGCATCACAACCAACTAACAATCTGCTGAACTTACTGTTGCAATACTGAGTTATTGAACCAATTGATGTCCCTCTCTTGAATCTGCAGTGTCCTGCTCTTGTGGTAAATTTGTGGTTGTAATTTGTCCTGTGAGAGCTTGGAGGATTAGCAGTAGGTTGTGAGTAATCACATAGGACCATTTCCACGATGACCACAAACTTGTCTATAAAAAAATTTTCAGCTAATCTACCCACTCAATGAAACCTGCATTAAAGGGGATAAGTAAATTGAAAGAAATGGGTGTGAGCCACTTATTTGCAAATTAGAGTGAAAAATAAAGGTGCCTTTAACTTTGCTGGTCAATTGGTGTCTGGTGATGACTATGAGGTAAGAACATTTAATGACTTGTTTGTGTAGGGTACCTCCTTGGTGAAAGAGACCATATCGTCCAATAAGCTTTCGACAAGTCTTGCATTTCATATTATGAAGGCACACGGCAAGTTTTTTTTTGTGTCTTCTGTTTATAAGAAGTTGTTAACTATGCTCTCAAGAAGATTTATGATTCCCTACATATTTTCACACATAACAGTAGTTAAAATCATCTACCTAACTCATCTGATTTGTTTCTATACGGTTTGCATGAATAGAATATGTTGATTTGGAAATAACCATACTGATACTTAAATAGAGATATCAACCAAAGCTGCCTGAATGAAAGGTTTTTTGAACTGTGCTACCAAGTCCCTTGCCAATCATTTTGTGCATATGAAGTATTTGCTATAAAACATAAAATGAATTTAGAATGTGAATCAATCTTTTGAATACGAGGCCAGTGAATCAATTTTTTGCAATCGCTCTAAATTTAAAAAAATTAATTTCTGGTGTGAATTGAAGAACAAAGACAATAGCGTACTAAGCATATCAATTTTGATAAGTTCTCCAGAATATGATATAACAATTATGAATGAAACTAGGTACCTGAAGGAACCTTTCTATCGAGGAATTGGCAGTGTGGATTCCATGAATAAACATCAACTAGATGACCAAATCTATTAAGTAAATAGTATGAGAAACTCATTTCTGCAGGGGAGCAATCATGAACCATATTTAGTTGAGGTTGGAAAAAGCTAAATGAATAGATGCCAAAGAGACAACAGGAAAAGCTCATAGAATCATGAAATTTAGATGTCATAGACTCATAGGACTAGTGTTTTGTAGCACAAATTGTATTTGATCATGGCAACTTAACTTGAAATGTAGAGTCAACCTAGGAAACTCATTTGCAAGTTAAATGGCAAGATGACGATAAGGATCATTCGGTGCATATTTGGGATTGTATAGTGAGATTGATCTGCAAGATTACGATCTATCATACAACAAACAACAAAACCACCAGGCCCAGTTCCATGTATTGAAATTATGATATATTGAGTTTCTGAAATTATGTAAATTTAAAAAAAAAAAAAAAAAAAATGGGGAACTTCCTGATCAACTGATTGAGGGATAAAATGTAATGGTCTAAAGACATAGGAAGACAGTAAATGAATTTTATTGCTTTACTGACTATCGACAGATTTGATGGCTTAAAAGGTACATCAAAGGATATGAGCATTGTGGATGTTGTAAGAAAATAAGCTATCTAAATTCTTCTGCCAGTAAAGAATGTGACATCTGCATTGAAGATTATGTGATCCTTGTGGTTGAAGAGGCATAATGTTAATTGAAACTTCATAAACTTTGGTAGGATGACATTAAGTAAACTTTTGAGAAAACAAATTCGACAAGAGGCATTTGAAAAGAGGATTTCACGTAAAGGTGTGATCATTGTGGTTCAGGAAATAATAATATTAAAACTATTAAGAAAACTAATGGATATGGAAAATGCCATGTTACTGAGTTTAGAAGTACCCGAGAACTTGTGGGGGAGGCTTTATACTTAGCCTGCTTTATACTAAATAGGGTACCTTTAAAGGATCGTGACATGACACCTTATGAATGTTAGAAGAAAAGAGCGCTACAGCTGAATTACTTCAAAGTGTGGGGGTATCTAACTAAAGTTAGGACACCTAAACCAAATGTTAATAATAATAATAATAATAATAATAATAATAATAATAATAATAATATAATAATAATAATAATAATAATAA
The DNA here is from genome assembly GCA_026586065.1 of Dioscorea zingiberensis. NCBI lineage: Eukaryota > Viridiplantae > Streptophyta > Magnoliopsida > Dioscoreales > Dioscoreaceae > Dioscorea > Dioscorea zingiberensis. The sequence goes on along the minus strand of JAGGNH010000087.1, from coordinate 61,605 downwards.
TAATAATAATTGATGTTGTATTGTGGGATATGCTTGAGACAATAACATTAGCATATTGTTGGTAACTAATTGAGGTAAATGAAATTGCCAATAATGTGATTATTGAGGCGAGAGATGCAAGTTATTTTGAAAAAACATATTTCCTTTGAGGACTCTTACATCCCACATATACTCACTTGTGTTTCCTTTTGGGAACTAGGAAACTTTGTGATTACAAGTTTGATTTGATGATTAAGATGATGAACAGAATTAAAACGTTGGTCATCACTTGTTTATTCATGACTTTTGATATTTTGAGATATTTTGATTCTCCTATATTATTCTACCACTCTACTCCATTGGCATGTGGAGAATAAAGAACATAATGGGAGAAAGTAAAAGATTGATGAATGGACTAGAAATTTATTTCAAATTCCTGCTATGTCTTCATATTGTTATTCATTGTGACTCTAAAGTTACTATTGAGTTGTGTTAATGACAAGATAACCAGGTACTTCCGGATCCGGTATAAGTCAATGTGGATACACTTGAAGGACAACGTTGTGAGCAGAGATTATTTAAAGTCAGAGCCAAATCTTGAGGATTGCCTGACTAAAAATACTATCGAGATTATTGATAGTTGATGCGTCGAGGGGAATAGGGCTTTGCCCATAAAGGTCAATAACAATAGTGACCCTACTTCTTTGAATGGAGATCCCAGGATAGAAGTTCAAAGGGAAGCTATTGATTGGTTGACTGAGAGAGCACCCTACATGTATTTGAGATACATATACTATGATTATTATTATTATTACCCCATTCCTATGGCGCGTGCTCTCATGTAGTGGTTAGAGGTTGAGTATAGCTCTTAATGAGATCAAAGGCTAAGTTTAGCGAGATATTACACTACAGATGTCTCTGGAGATCTCACCTATATGGAGATAGCTGTCAGGCCGCAGCTATGAGAGTATTAGGACAAACTCTCTAGTAATCTCCATGAACATGGTATCGAGCGCATGGCCAATAATGCGCCAACCCCGTTTTGTTCAAGTATCACATAGGATCCTCATTAGAGTGGAATTCTGATTCAAAGGGTCGTAGTTCAAGACCTAGTTCACTACTATCCCTATCAGTTAGAAGCTCTAGTGAAGGGCTAAGGTTCAAGTCTTTAAAGACACCTTAGCTTGATCTTATGAAACCCAAGGTTGTGTTCTCCTTGTTTCCTCAGTGTTTTGACTACCATTTCCTTGTTTCATCTTTATATTTTCTTGTGTGTGAGTCATACTTGTTGTCCAAATTTTTTTTCAAACTCCATTGGTATCCCTATATTGTTCATTTTCGGTGTCCAGATTATGGATGTAGTTTAAGACCTAGTTCACTGCACTTCCATTAGTTAGAGACTCTACTAGAAAACCAAGGTTCAAGTTCTTAAGGACACCTCAGTTTATGATCCTGTGTAAGCCCAAGAACTTAACAAATAAGCATTTCATCCTTTTGTTTGACATAATCAAAATCGTGAGTTTGATGACTCATTTGATTGCTTCAATATTACATTCGAGGACATACAAAATCTTCCATATAATTTCATTACGAGTGGTTCATACATTATATACTTTTTGATTGATGTCATGCTTGATTGTGAGTGTAGTGGGGGAATTTGTTGGAAATGGAGAATTTGGGCCCAAGGCCCATTCACTCATTCCTTTTATACCACTCACAACCAAGCCCTCCCTTTATAAAGCCTCAATCCTCTCAAAACCCTAATGGGAGTGATCATCATTTTCTCGTCTCCTTGGGATGTACCGCCAACTACTTCATCTCTTCTTATTCCCAAAAGCTTACGACTTTTTTGGGTTTTAGCTTGAAGTAAATTCACCATCATAATCTCACTCTTTGCTAGCATTTATTTCTCTTAACCTTGGGGATACTTGAGCGAACTCTTGGCCTAACGTGCTAGGGCGGGGAGTTGATCTTACTCTTTGGGTTTGAGTACCTTAGCACAGGAGTGAGGCCAATAATCTCGCACGAGAGAGGCTAATTCTGTGTTAAAGCAGTGCTCTTGCACGCCAAGCCCAGGCCAGATCCTCTTAACTTAATGTCTCTATGTTTGCAGATTTTCTTGCGTTTCATTGTTGAATTTCTGTGTGGTTTTGCATGCTATTTTCAGTGATTTTCCTAACATAAGCGTCTACACGGCCATGGTCACCACGTTGGCACAGGCTGTGGATGCCATTAATGGCCGACAAGATGATGCCGCAAAGGGTTTTTTGAATACGGCGATCGATGGAGCCAATAACTGCGAGGCGGCGCTTGGGAAGGTTGGAATGGCGTCGCCGTTAACCAAGGACAATAGTGACTCCGTTGAGCTTTCCAACATGGCTTTGGCCATACTTGCTCTAGCTTAGATTAATATTTATATAATAACAAATGCCCATCGATCCATCGATGATTAAGAAACAACAACAACAACTAAACCTTAATCCCATACCAGATAGGGTCGACTCTATAGATTTTTTGTTTTCATGTCGCTCTTAAATATGAAATGAAAAAAAATAAAATAAAATGAAAAATAAAAATATATAAATAAATAATAATAACAACATATAATTTCTATGAGAAATTGGGATGTCAGAAACAGAACAGTATCCCTACAAACAAAACTAAGTTAATGAAGGAAAACCTTTTAGCTGACTTATCGGTAATCCTATCCTAGGCGGGGTCGGCTATATAAATTCTTTGTCTCCATGTCGCTCTGTCAAAAAAAAGATCCGGCTCAATATTTAACATACGTAGGTCTTTAGACACCACCTCTCTCCACGTAATCCTAGACCTACCTCTACCCCTCTTTTTATCTTCTACAACTAAACTATCACATTTTCGAACTGGAGCACCTTGGGGTCTCCGGCGTATGTTTCCAAACCATCTTAAATGCCCTTTTCGTATTTTATCTTCAATTGGTGTAACATGCACCTTCTGTCTAATGTGTTCATTTTCAATCTTGTCCAATCTTGTATGACCACTCATCTATCTTAACATCCTCGTTTCGGCCACATTCATCTTATGCATATGTTGAACTTTAGTTGCCCAACACTCACTCCTGTATAGCATGGCCGGTCTAACTGTCATCCTATAAAATTTTTCCTTTATTTGTTAGGCATCTTTTTATCACATAACACCCCCGTGAGTACACTTCTCCATTTCAACCATCCAGCTTTGATTCTATGGGTTACATCTTCATCTATCATCCCATCATCCTGAAAAATGAAACCTAAATACCAAAAATGGTTAATCTTAGGCACTACCACCCCCTTAGTTTCACTTCTCCTTCATCTCTCCTACTTAGACTAAAATTAGAGTGCATATATTCTGTTTTACTTCTACTTAACCTAAAGCCTTTACTTTCTAAAGTGTTTCTCCATAATTCCAGCTTTTGATTTACTCCATCTCTAGTCTCATTCACCAGGACAACATCATCCGCAAACAATATACACCATTGGATGTCATCTTGGATATAACTAGTTAATTCATCCATTACTAGGGTAAACAAGTATGGGTTCTGCCCGATCCCAATGTAGACCCAATCAAGTATAGGAAACTCCTCCATATCGCCTCCTCTTTGTTTCTCACACTTCAGAATCACTTCCCTCATACATATCCTTAATAATATTTATATATTTTACATGAATGTTTTTCCTCTCCAATACCGACCAAAGGACTTATCTTGGTACTTCTATCATATGCTTTCTTTAGGTCAATAAAACCATATGGAGATCCTTCTTCTTTTCTCTGTAGATCTCCATCAAGTTTCTTAATAGGAAAATGACTTACATTTGTGGATCTACCTGGCATAAAACCAAATTGGTTCTCTGACACCTTCGTGATATACCTGAGTCGATGCTTTATTACCCTCTCCCAGAGTTTCATCGTATGACTCATTAACTTAATACCACGGTAGTTGGTGCAATTTTGAATATCTCCCTTATTCTTATAAATAGGAACCAAAATGCTCTTTCTCCAGTCGTTTGGCATTTTCCCCCCTTTTAGGATAGAGTTGAAGAGTTTGGTTAATCACTCTACCCTAACTTCTCCAAGGCACTTCCAAACATCAATCGGGATACCATCTGGGCCACAAGCTTTTCCAACCTTCATTTTTCCCAGTACCTCCTTGACTTCGCTAGACCTGATCTTACGTGTATAGCTAAAGTTCCTTTATATCGTTGATGTATAAAAATCTGTAAAGTTATTCTCATGCCTTGCATTAAACAAGTGATCATAGTAGTTTCTCCATCAATAATAATAATTATTATAATAATAAATTTACTTGTTTTGCTAATGACTTTCATTCATCAAGACGTGACTACTAGTTTAAAACACTCGTCCCAAATAGTTATTATGATTTTTAAAATTAAAAAAAATCCAAAATTCTAACAAAATTGAAAAGTATATATGATTTACTCCCCCGTGTGTGTATATATATATATATATATATATATATATATATATATATGGTTGCTTGCTGGAAATTATGAATATGTTTCCTTTATTTTTTTTTAAATTTTTGATAAGTTTTTTTGTGACTTTATTTTTTTTTATTTTTTAAACTAATAATCCTATTCAAACTTAATTGTGAGTTTGAGTAAGATTATCATAGAGATTCTTTTTGCAAATGATGTGAAGAGGATGTATACAAAGACCCACTTTTTCATTTTTTTTTCCTTCTACTTTTACTATTTTTGATTTTTCTCAGTGGTTCCTTGAACGGTACTAAAGATAGTGAGCGGATTCGACAACCCACCAAAACGTGGTTGGAGAAAGAGAAGTGTTGAATCTTAAGAGGACAATGCCAAGAAAGCCACATGTTTTTCTAATATCTTCCAACATACATTCGGAAGGGATGAATATGATAATGACCATGATTCCAAGGCGTGATTTCCTTTAACTTTTCTGTAGTATTGGGAATAAAAACCTTACAAGCTCATCAGGCATTTATACTGTATATGTATAATAATGTGTTTTTAGGGTTTATGATTTTGAAGTGAAAGTCCGAGTTCCATACAGATTATAGGCCCCGTTTGGTTGGCAGGAGTGGAATCAAATGAATGGGTTTCATTCCTTACATTGGCCCATTCCCATGTTTGGTTTGTAAGGAATGGAATGGAGAGAGGAGTTAGATTGCTGAAAGTGCAGGAGTGTGATTCCCCTCTAAATTGGGCGGAATCCCTATTCCCGGATAGGGAAAAGACTGGTTTGCCCCTGATATATTATTCTCCAGCCTCTCTTCCGTTGCTCTATCCTCTCTTACCACGCGATCGCTACCATTGTCGTCCTCTCTCAGGCCTCCCAAACTTGCAGATTCCAACGCTCTCCGGCCTCCAAATCCTGATCCACCGCCGCTCCCTCCTCTTTCTCTGTTCTCCGGCCTCCCAACGAGGTAATACTCCTCTGTTCTCCGAAGCTCCTCCTCGATCTGCTCTTGAAATAGATCTGTGTGATTCTCTCTTGTTCTCCATTCTCCGGCTTCCATATTTTAATTAGATCTATGTGTTTCCAATTGGTTGGATTTCTTGTGGAATTTGTTAGATTTATATTTGTAATGATGGGAATCGGCTAGGGTTTCTACTGATTTCTCTGATGTTTTTTTTCTTTTTTTCTGAAAATGTTTTTCAAATTTCTTGCTAATGATTCTAAGTAAAGAAACATTGGTTTTCTTGGGACCACACATCTTCATAATGTTAATGTTGTTGACTGCTCGAATGAATATGGTACCCTTTAATTGCTATTGCTTGCCCAAAAAAAAAAAGATTTTATCATTGTTTAATTGCAACAATATTTAGCATGTTCATTGGTAGTAAAAAGCTAAAATTCTTCACCTGCAAGACCTGTAATTTAATTGGGAATGCATTACAGATATGATCCAAATTGATTCAGAATATTATCTCTTGTTGATTTGTGTTGATTCAGAATATTATAGTGTATTGATCTCATTGTTTTGTGTTGTATATTGTTCATATCATTTGTGGAGTTGAAGTTATATATTCTTTTGTTGGATTTGATTTTAGATCTCTGATAGTTCCATTCGGATGAACTGTCTTGATGTATTTTAGATCTCTGATAGTTCCATTCAGGGCCAATGGTTTGAAAGAATTAAGATGGAGTCAAATTATAATATTTCAAATTTTATCTCAATCATTTAATAATGTTTATTAGTTAATTAGGTGGGATTGTTGAATGTGGATGGTTACTACAAACAACTTGCTTGAGTTATTTGATAAAGGGTCAGAGGAAGGCTTCATAGAGGACTATGCTAGGCTTCATAAAGGGCAGTCATTTTAACACCAATAAATATTAAAATCAAATAAATATTTGTTATAAAAAATATATAAAATAATTTAAAAAATATTTATTTGAATATTTAGTAATTAATTATAATATTTAATTATTTAAAAAATAAAAACCATTTAACACATCTCATTATTATATATATAATAATATTTATTTGAATGAGGGGCATAAGAATCATTTCATTACATATTTCTTCTTTTACTTTTCCCATTCCCAACAAACTACCATTTCAATACTAGCAAATGAAAACCAAACAGGTTTTCATTCACATCATTCCAATTCCCTCTCATCTCATACCCATTCCCATACCCATTCCCATTCTACCAAACGGGGCCATACTTTCATATTGTTTGATTGGAAATCATGGCTTTAATGAAAGTGATGAAAGTGATGAAAGTGAAAAGTCCGGCGGCTTTTCACGTTTGATCTATGTTGGTGTCAACGAACGCCAGTCGGGTTGTGTTTCAAGATTTTGTCGTAGAACTCTGATTTAGTGGTTGGTTGCTTCTATAGAAAAATATAAAGACAAGAGTAATTCCTCGTTAATGTTTGGATAGAGATTAAAAATAAGAAAAATTGAAGGTAACCAACGTTTTTATTTGAACATATTTCCGTTTATCTAGTTAATGGTCATATATTTATAATAACATAAAATTTTTTGAAGAGTCCTTATCATTTTCCAAACTTTTTTTTAAAAAAATATGTATTTTTGTAATATCAAGAAATTACATAGATAATACCTTCTCGAAATATACTTATTTTACAAATAACTAAAATACAAAAAAAAAGTCATTGTCATGTTTAGATAAAAAAATTGAAAATCAGTAGTGCAAAACTTATAGAATCTCTTTCAACTTTGAAAAAAAGCACACAAGTGGTAGATTAGACCGTCACCGAAAGTAGAGTATGAATGAGTCACGTAATATGATTTGCCTCCATTGTGATGTTTAGATTAGTTCCCTTCAATAAGTCTCACAAAAAATTGAAATGTCATTGTACTTGTAACAACTGTTAAATGATGCAAAAGAAAACTTACAAAAGAATAACAAACACTTGTAATAAATCTCTTGATCCAATCTAGTCCATGGCAAGAGGTGCACTTTAACATTACCTATGGGTCTAATTTATTGAATTGGCATAAATTAGATGTTGGTAGCATAGTTATCAGAACCGGACCAGATCGCTGATCCGACAAGTTGAACCAGTCATGGAACCAAGGTCCGGTTTTGCAATTGACCTAAAGTTACAATTGACCCGGGATTGAACCGTATGAATTGCCGTTGAACCGGTCCGTTTTTTTTTTCAAATATTAAATTATTTAAAATAATATTTTATTATTTATCTATAATATAAAAATCTATTATTAATATTTATATACCTAACATTGACCCCATTGACCCAATTGACCCAGTGGTTGAACCAATGAAGTGGTGACCTAAGACCTTAAACGGTTCAATGTCCGATCCGATTCTGTTAACTAATTGTAGCGAACTAAAACCGACAATTGGACCATTCTTTGGTTTGAGAAGACCCCGAAAGTGCCTAATTTTTGTTTTAATCTATTGCATTGCACCAAACCAATAAAAATGTGATAAATGATAAGTAACTTTTAATATTTGTTTCTCAAAAATTTTACAAATTAGAGGTTGGGAGAAAAGAGAGTTACTTGACACTTATTGCATTTTTACTTTTCTAGTGCACTACACCAGATCCATGCAAGAAGTTGCTTAGACCTGGAAATATGTGAGACAAATGCTTGATTTGTTACTCCCTGGATCCTCTAATCATGTTGGGAGCTATTATCAGCCTTAATAATAATTGAACTAAAAACAAATTAACTCCACCTTAAAAAAACTTAATAATAATCCCATCACAAATAAACAATTCAGCAAGATATTTTTATAAGTTTAGGGCTAATAAAAAAATCCCCTATGATTAGCCCCCTCCTCTAACTCAAACCTCCTATATAAACACCAGTAGTGTCTACTCAGAAACCTTAGAAGATATAGACAAGAATACTACAATGAATCTACTCTACTCCATCTGCATCCTCTTCTCAACCTTCATCCTCTGTCAACCCTTGGCCCATGCCTTCGCCTCAGTTGAGGCAACATGCAAGGCTGCAGCGGAGCGCAACCGGGCTGTGAATTATGACTTTTGTGTCATTCACTTTCTTCGCCACCCAAGGAGCGGTGATGTTGATGAGAGAGGCCTCGCCAGCATTGCCGCCTCCATGTCCATCAACACTGCCTACAATGTTCAGTACACCATCCAGTCTCTTCTCAAGAAGCCACATGACTCAGCCACTATATCAGGCTTGCACAATTGCAAGGTCCTGTACACCAGAATGCTGACTACTCTAGCTGAGGCCGTCGACACCATTAATGGCAGGCAGGATGGCATGGCCAAGAACTGCCTTGAGATGGCCATCAAAGAAGCTAGAAGTTGTGAGGAATGCTTCATGGTAGGAAAGAAGCCATCACCCTTAACTCAGGGGAATAAAGACTCTATAGGGTTGTCCACTGTTTCTATGACCATACTAGACATTCTGAAACATAGCTGATATCTATTTGTTTCTATGTAATGTTGTTGTAGTAAATAATGCTTGCGGTTTAACTTATAATATTTACCCCTAAAAGACAGATTCTCATGTACACAAAATAAAAGAACTGAAATTCCCAGAGATGCTATGGAAATGAGTAAACATGGAAAGAGATGATGTTTGTTTATTAGAAAGTTTGTTTTGTAATGTTGAAACTTCTAAAATTTGCAAGCCCTTTTTCTTTACTGATCCTTTATTAAAAGATATCAGATATACAATAAGGTTAAGAATTTCTGGATGATTTAATGATATTATCATGTAAAACAAATTAAAAAAACTGCAATAATCAGAGATTCTACGGAAATGAGCTATCATGCAAAAGGATGATAATACATGTAACAAATAAATGAAGGTGATCAAAGCTTGTGGATAAGCTTGCTACACTATGCATGTGCTTTTGTTATTAAGAATTAAAAAATAAAAAGCTTCCATTTTTGGGAAGACAATGAAGAAAGCTACCCAAGAGAAAATATATAAATATTTGTAACGCGGTTGCTTTTTCTGAGAGGATAAAGATATGCACAATAAGGAAGATATTTATGCAAGGAAAAACCATACACAACATTCACAAGATTAAAAGATAAACCTCATAATTCATAATTGACACACCGAATTATAGTAGCCACTCAAAGATGGTTAGTGACTTTGCTTTTCTAGGGGATGGGGTGATGATAAAGTGCATCATCTCTGTTAGTGATGTTTGGAAGGGTGTGCCTTCTGATAACACCTTCCATGTCCCACCATAAGCATTAATATTGAGAGTATTCTAGTCTAGTATTATAATGGTGATTGCTAACAAAAACCAAACAGTCACTATTTGCAGTTTGGACAAAATAAGGAGATAGGGAGGAAAAGAGGACCCGAGATAGAAGAGCAGGCAGAGCAGAATGCAGCCGATCAAGAACCTCATAAAGATTGCTGAGAAATGGTGGCCCTTTCTCCCAGTTTTCCCAGTACTCCAAGAAAAGTCTCAAATAGGACAAAGTCTAGCGCTTTGAGCACAAGAAGATCATCCATACAGTTATAATCTGAACTCAGACTAAATCAAAATCAGAAGTTTTATCATTTATGGAACAATTGTGAATTGATCAAAACCTTACCCATTTATTATATGATCAGCAGCTTACCAATGAGGGATCATCAACTTCACATCTTAACTGCTTTGCCTCCCTGATTTGGATGAACCTGAGATGTATCAACATATGCAGAAATGCATTGAGAGCAAAAGCTTCACTAAGTTTTTTCTAGAATCTCTTCTTAGCTTAAGAACAGTTTCATTAGCCGTCCAACAAATTTTACAAATGAACACACTGAAATAACAAAATACCCAGTGGTAACAACATTGCTGATGGTGCTGCTGGGTTTCATGATTTCACCGGTTTCCTCTTCATGAACCTAAAACTCAAAGACGCGCAGCTCAACCATTGCCTCTTTCCTGTTGGGAGAGTACCAGGCCAAGATCTTTCCAGATTGCAGCATCCTGAAAGAGTAACTAAGCCCATACAAAACATCCTCAACATGAGGTTTCAGCTTACCATGTCCGGAATTGATTGAAACTCTAGATTCAGCTCGGAAGATTACAGGCCCAGCGACCTGTAAAAAGGAAAGGTGTCATGAATCAACGAAAAATGCCATCCAAACAGGCCTGACAAGTTTTTGAACCTTTTGTATTTTTATAAGAAAATTGATCTTGCCAAGGGAATCTGAAGTCTATCACAATCAAATGAACCAAACAATGTTCCTAAGGCACTGTTTGGATGATTGGTTGTTATGGTTACATAATGTATGGTATGGTATGATATGGTATTGTAATTACTGTTTACGATATTTGAAAAGATGGTATAGTATGGTTAATCAGCTGTTTGTGTTTGTTTTGATGGTATGGTTGCAGAAATAATAAAATGACCAAAATACCCTCAAATATAAATTAATATGAAATCATGTTAAATTGGAAAAATTGGTTATATACACCTCAAAGTTTCATAATTGCATATTTACCCCCAAAAAATCATAATTGTTTGTATACCCCAGAAAAAACAAGTTGAATTGTGGATAGCCCTATTGTTAGTTTCCGTTGACAGAAGTTAATTAGATGATCTTAACCATGATTACAACTTCGGTTAAGGATTAGAAAATTTCCAAAATACCCCTCTTTATATATTTTAACTATTTTAAATTTCATTTTTTTTAAGGGGGTATTTGTAAATTTACAGTCAAACAAACTTTTCCAGGGGTATATATGAAAATGGTATAATGGTCATTTCGCATGTCTACCGTTTGTTAACTGACAATTTTTCATGTAATTTTAATCCTAGGAGTACATACGCAATTATACCTATTATTCAGATATATGTATATAATTATGTTTTACTCAGAGATAAATACACAATTTAAAAATTATTCAGTGCTACACCTGCAAAAATACCCTATTAAATTCAATGATTTAAGATCAAAAAATTAAATTCAACTAAAGTATAAAAATTCTTATTAAATCTTACAAAATATACATCAAATTATTACCCATTAATTTAAAATGGATAAAATTATAATAAAATTAACATACAAAATTAACAAAAGATAAGACAAATCATTTTCTTAATCAATTTTTTTTGTACAGAGATTATGACTTTCTTTGATTTTGCTAGGGAAAAAAGGGAATTGAAATAACTTGGTAGAGATATTTTTGGTAGAAAAAAAACTAAGACCAGGGAAACCACCGAATCGGTGGTTTGAAAAATCCAACAAAAATGACAGTTTTTAAACTATGGGAAACCATAAAAAAACCATGGAAAACTATATCATCCGAATGGAAATGAAAGCAAACAAAAAAGTAAATCATACCATACATTACGAAATCATGGGAAATTATGAAACAAACAAGGCCTAAGAGTATAACTAATGTGAAAAATAATGTCCAATGTGAAGTAAATCAGTCACAATCATTTGTTGGGCAATGGGAGTCCTGATTTAGTTTCAAAGGTGAAGCAGAGTCTCAAAAATATTAAGAACTAAAAAATGTGCCCATAACAAGATACCTGCTGCTGAAAGATCAGATTAAGCTGCGGGGAAGCAAGAGGGTCGACTTCCCTGTTGATTGGGTCTTTGAAGATACCATAAACCAGATGACCGGCTTCATTAATGAATGCTTTGGCAGAACGCACATCTAGACGAGCATCAATCCTTGTAAGATCATTAAAATCATTTCTAAATTTTCCATGCTGAAGTGTATAGGATATTGAGCCAAATAAGTCTGCAGAAAAAGACTGGGTTTCCGACGTGGCATTCAAGTTTTTCTTTCCACCAAACCAAGCCGCGCATGCAGCACCTAACATGTTTTATAAATGTAACAAACTTGAGGTTAGAATGAGAGCAAACAAGCATATAACATAACAGAGTTCCATCAGGCCTTTTGTGAATGATAACAAGGATTAAGAAGATCCTATTGAAACACAAAACATGCATAAATATTGAGTGAGAACTCAGAATCAAAAGGTTCCCAAAGGAGATCTAATCAATTACAACATGCAGAAGTTTAAAAATAATCCAAATAATCATAGCCGAAACATTTTGGCGCAATAAATTTGACAGTTAAACTGGTAGTTGCATTTTTACCTATATAGTATTGACTTCAGAAGAATGGAAATTTGTGGTGAAAATTTAGAAATAGTAGTTCAACGGGTGAAACCAAAATAGGTATAATAAAATCAGGTGTGTGCTAATATGCATAACATTAATAAGCCTATAATACCTAACTATTGACACAGAAGTTGCTTGTATTGTGAAAAAGAAAATGATGGCATCAGAAAAAAATCCTTGCTCAATAATCTTATGGCTGGGTGGGTGTTACAACAATGGAAGTTTCAAGTTAGGGCTGATGGGGCAGCAAATAAATAAGGGAAGCATTAAATCAGCAAATCAGCAGCTACTCAGCAGGAATCAGTTAAAAAATCAGTGCTGAAATAAGGACTAGAAAGGCTGTAAATAAACCCAACCAACGACCCTTTAGTTTTCTACATTAATAATATTGTCTTCGGAGGCTTCTCATCCTCGAATTTGAGACTCTTGTTTGGGGAGTTCTAATTCTAACAATAGGTGCTAGAAGATACTAGTGGCCTAGCATACCAGTAGGCTAATAGAATTGAAAGCTTCCAAACAAATGCTGTTCATATATAATTGAATTACCATAAAAACAAAAAGTTTGGTCAACCATGTTGTAAATTATGCAGCAGCATAATCCTCTATTTTGAACTGGCAGTCATTGGGCAAAGAATGGACTCACAGTACAAGAACTGGGTGCATTCACAGATATTAGATCAACATCTAATAAACATCAGAGAAGTTTGCTACTTTGCACAATCAAGAGGGAATCTAGGTCAGGTACTACCTGATGATGTAAAAGCCTAAGGACACAGAGGTACAATGTGCTCACAGGTAAATCTAAAATTACCACAACACCTTCAGCCTTACATATCATTTATAAATGACTAAAATGCTAACTTAAGTGTGATCAAACCAATGCTAATAATTCCCATGTCCAATAACATGATGAGGCAGTATGGTTACCAATTATTCCAGAAACTGAAGAATGGGGTTCTTTAAGACGGATATCATATGGTGGCAGCTGGGTGGGCTCCTCTCTTGATCGAGAAGCCTTTTTCTCCCTCACTCTCCAAAGGTCTTTGCTCTTCTCAAAAGAAAAGGCAGCTTTTGCCCATGTTCCCGGCATAAGAGCTAATGGTGTGTTGATGGACAGGGATCTCTTACGAGCTTCAGCAGAGCCACCATTTCTATGCAAACCAAATCGGTATCTAAACCCGGAATCAGAAACTAGCGAAGCTACATCTAATGACAGTGTATTAGGGACATCCCAATATGCTCCCTTGCTGTCCAAAAACAAATCAGGACTAGCAGCTTCCATTGTAATATCATGATTCGGAAGCTGCATGACATGTCAAGAATCAGCATAATACAAGATAAACAGTAGCAGCAAACTATATGAATGATTTCTAAAATAGGATATTATAATGTGCATGAAGATTCAAAAACGAGTATACTCTGTGGATGAAAACTGCTTTAGAACGCCTGCCATCCCTGTCGCCATGCTTTTCAAGATTAAGGAGGAGGGAAGTATCCGGGGTGGGAGAAATTTGTGAGAAGAGACCAAGCGCATAGAGAGATTTATCCACAACATGCTTGGCTATATCTTTGAATGCAGGCAACTCTAGCTCATCAGTAACAGTGAATTCCTTCTTAATACCTGATATCAACTTCATTGGACGGAATTGCCAAGCTAATCCTGTCCACCTATAATAGAATTTCATCATAAAAATCCCGAATTCCCATGAAATCACAGAGAGAAATTGAAGAGAAGGGGCGCACCAGCTGGAGGAGGAGGGGCCGGGGAGGAAGGACTGGATGGCGAAGGAGCCGAGTTCCTTCTGGGAACCAGGGGAGAAGGAGGGGATGAGGCCGAGAGGGAACGCTTGGGAGAGGAAGGAAAGCTGCTGGGGACGAACAGTGCGCGGGGAGCGGGCAAGGGCGAGAGGGGCTGGGTCGCCGGGGACGCTCCGGGCAGTGCCGTCGAGTGCTTGCGGAGATGATTGGTTGAGGTCCCAGAACTCGGAGTCCATGACAGCCCTAAGGTTCGCCATTTCTCTTCTCTTCTTGTTCGACTGAGCGGCGCCGCGCCGCGCTGCGCTGGGCCTTTATCTCTCCGCCCTGGGACTTGCTGGCTATCCTTGTCCTTTCGAACCGAGGTTTTAAAGAGGGTTTTGACGGCCCACTCGCGGCGCAGGATAGACGATTTTCTATTGTGAGCGTTAAAGAGTTTTGTTTTATTTTATATTTTTTGTGAGGACTGAATTGTGAGCGAAAGAGTAAATTATTTGTATTCTGGTGTTGGATTTTGGGCCAGCCCAGATGTAGGAAGCCCAGTCCATAATAAGCTGTTCCAAATGTCATTCAGTTATGATGAGGATAAAAACTGAGAAGCCTTACACCTGACACGTGGATCAATCCTATCCTTTGATCCGTGCTAGTAACCCCTCGGGTCCCCGCCAAAGTTATTCTCCTCGGGAAATAGAAGGAAGACAAATCGCCTCAGTTCTCTTAAGGCAAACCTCCCGGGGAAATTGGCTTTATCTGCGGTTTCTGTGAGGCCGCGACTCCACGACGAAGAAGGCACCACAGACTTCGAAGTTCACAAAGCGCCATGAACCGAAGGACTTGACACCCTTCTAGAAAGAATTACAGTTGAGACCGTTGAGATCTAACTGAATGACAGCCTGGCGATCTAGAAGCATCTAGGAGAAAAGGCCGTTAAGATCTAACCGAATGCCAGCTTGGCAATCTAGAAACATCTAGAAGAAAGATGAGTATGGCCAACCTAATCTAACTCTAGCCGGCACTCCACGCGGCCTATTAGGAGCTAACCCACTAGCCTACACGCGTGGTCTATTGAGTGACTTGCTCCCTCAAGCGACTCGACTCCCTAAAGCCTATAAATAGAGGAGCTCACCAAGTCATCTTCAACCTCTGGATGATCGGCGAAGCTCTGCCTCTCCAAAAACTCAAATTCCACCAACAATCTTGTAATCTCATCGATTTGATAGTGATTTCATCTCCGATCATGGGGATCTTCCGTGGTTTTCACCCCGATTTGGGGTTTCCATGTAAATCTTGTGTCCATTTCTCTCTTTTTTGAGTTTTACTCTCTCGATCCTCCTCAATCTCATCCAAATCTATCCCCAATCAAATTACAAATTCAGTTGTTGGGCTAAATCGAGAATTCTCTCTGATTTTCTCATCAACAATTTGGCACAGCCTGTGGGGACGGCTTGGACGAGAAGCCATGACGAAGACAAGGAGATCAAAGCAGAGCCAAGCTCAAGAACAGAGGATTCCAGCGCTGGAGATCATCCCACCGATAGAGAGCCATCCTTCATCCAGCTCTCCCCCACCTGCTGCTGATCTTGCTCCCAAGATGATGGAGGTATCGGTGGAAATGTACAAATCAATGGAGAGTCAGATCGCATATCTCATACAGACGCTCCTCGAGGTGGAAAGGCGCGTTTCTCAGGCCACTTTCCCGATGTTGTTCATCGGCCGACGGAAAGCCGCAAACGATCGGTCGTGCACTCACCGCGCTAGCGAGAAATCTCTCCAAGAAGAGATAGAAGCCAAAACTCTTCTTCTAAAAGTTCTGATTCACCTCACCCGAGACCTCAACAACGTCATCGAGCTGAAAATTCACAAAGAAGGAGGCAAGTCTCCTCTCCAAGTGAATCCAGGTCACCCGGACCACGCGGGAGGCTTATACGCCCCTAAACAATCCTCATGAGTAGGCGTTACTCCCCAAGGCGCTCGCCATACCATTCTTGCCGGAAGGACTGTTCCCCAGGGTATGATTCACCCGATGGTCCTTCGACGAGACGCCTTTCACCCAGACGCCATCGATCCCCTGGAGCGCCTCGCAGAGCCTATGTTGAAGGGAGGGGCAGAACCCTTTCTTATTCATCTAGGCTGTACTCTCCCTTTGTCAGGGAGATTTGGGAGGGCCCCTTTCTGAAGGATTTCCGAGCCCCCAACATCAGATGTTACAGCGGGACCACTGATCCCTATGAACACGTGGAGCGATACTATACCGAAATAATGGACAACCGCGACACAAGCGGTTCGTGGTCGCTCCTTCCCCGGCGACTTTGACCGAGCATTCTATAATCGGTTCGTAAGCCTCCCATTGGAATAGATATCTAGCTTCGACCAGCTCACTGATCTCTTCTTTCCCCGATTTGCCAACTGTCAAAGGCAGAAGAGGAACCCCGTCATGCTCCTCCGATGCAAGCAAATGGAGGGCGAAACTCTTCGAGATTACCTGGATCGCTTCAACAAAGAAGCAGCAGGAATGAGCGATCAGGATTCCATAATGGTGGTGGGCGCAATCATGGATGGACTTCGGGAATGTTCGTTCCTAGACTCTATTTCAGGGAATATCCCAAGAAATCTCTCCGAAGTGATGAGTAGGGCCCTACAGTTCATTGTTGCCGAAGAGTTCAAGATTGGGCGGAGAGAGGAGGCTCTGCAACGAGTTCGGGAATTCCAAAAGGAGGAACCACGACGGGAAGAATATAGAAGCTCCTACCGAGGTGAATCGAGATCCCGAAAAGATTGACGCACCTCCATTGGATG
This sequence comes from Dioscorea zingiberensis, assembly GCA_026586065.1. NCBI lineage: Eukaryota > Viridiplantae > Streptophyta > Magnoliopsida > Dioscoreales > Dioscoreaceae > Dioscorea > Dioscorea zingiberensis. Next base: position 44,495 of record JAGGNH010000087.1, on the reverse strand, counting down.
ATCGGAGACCTCGAGACCCCCTGACGCAACCAAGGAGGGCGAGGTATGAGAACTACACCCCTCTTGTTACCTCAAAAGAGAATGTTTTGATGCAGAACCAGAACAAGAACATCCTGAAGCAACCCGAGCCCATCAAGGAGTCTGGATCGATAAAGAAAAACAAGAAGTATTGTGCTTACCACCAGGTCAAGGGGCATAACACAGAAGATTGCGTCCAGCTCAAGGACGCGATCAAAGACTTGGTCAAGGCGGGGAAGCTTGATCAATTCCTGCAAAAGAAGGCAACTACAAAGGAGAACCCACCACAACGGCAGGAAGCCCTGCCTAACCCCACAAATATTGATCTCAAACTTTACTTCATTGCTGGGGGCCCTGGCTGTGGAGGGGAGAGCTCTTCCTCAAGGAAGCAGTATGTGAGAATGGTTGCTTCGGTCTAGGAGACAGCCCCACTCAAGAGAAGCCGTCCATCTGCCCCCATCTGCTTCTCGGATGAAGACCTGCGCGGAGTCTATCAACCTCATAATGATGCCCTGGTGGTGGCAGTCAAGGTCGGGGTCTTCACCATATATAGGGTGCTGGTTGATACTGGAAGCTCGGCTGATATCATCTTCTGGGATTGCTTTGAAAGAATGAAAATTGAGAAAGAGAATCTTAAGCATGTTCGATCGCATCTGGTGGGCTTCGACGGAATTCTCGCCATCCGTAAGGCATGATCTCTTTCCCAATGACAATTGGCACACCTCCCTGAGGTTACCGCGATGATAGACTTCTTGGTGCTTTGAGATGTCCCTTCCAGCCTATAATGCAATAATGGGTAGACCTTCACTATACAAGTCGCCAAGTAGCTGGCTTCGCCTCTCTTATCACCGTAAGTTGAAGTTCCAAACCAAGAAGGCAAATGGGAAATAGGAGGTGACCAGGCATCTTCTTGCCAATGTTATTCTACTCTTTTAAGACATCAAATAGGAGAGTCAAGCCGAGCTGCCGAAACATTGACTTTGGAAGAGCTCCAAAGATGAAGACGAGGGAAAAGAGAAGCCCACCGCCCTGTTCCAGTGGAGGGTCTGAAAGAATACCCATTTGATGAAAATCTTCCCGAGCGAACTGTGCGCCTCGGGGAGGATTTGAGCTAAAAAGACAAAGGGAGCTCCTCGCAATTCTGAAAGATAATGCTGATGTCTTTGCTTGGTCTGCCGAGGAGATACCTGGAGTCCCTTGGGAGGTGATGAAGCATCAACTCAATGCAGATCCAGCTGTTAGACCAGTTATTCAAAAGAAGAGAAACTATGCCTGCATCAGCCTCACAAAGCGATGTGAAGAGGAGGTTGATAAACTCCTTAAAGCAGTAGTTCATTCTAGAGGTAAAATACAATTCCTAATGGTGTTAGTGTATGCCCTAGAGACCAATCATGATATAATTGTTTTTGTGCATTTTCATGTTTATTTAAAGGCTTTTTCCACTATTATACTTTACTTGATATCTGCGTTGTATAAGTATTGATAATAATGTCCATAAAATAGTTTTCTATTCTTAAATTGTCCCTAGTCAAGTATCATTATGGAATCGAGGACAACAATGATGCACATGAGACTAGTATGTGTAGTGACTAATGACAAGAGTTGTCATGGACATGAGATGTCAAGTCAACACATGAGAATAAGTTGGAGAACTTATACTGGATAGACCAATCATGAGAATTGCTACATGGATCGTTATATGAATGTCATAAGCGATTCTCATAAGTGGTTAAAGAAGTGTATGATCCTTAGACTTGAGGTCACCATGGATTCTTACATGGCAAGTATCATACTTTGATATAACCAAACGTCACCCGTAACATGATGAACTATAAAGGTTATCATTGGGTATGTCATGAACCATGTAGTAGAATGTGAGTGATCAAGATAGGATTTGCCCCTCCTATATAACAGGAGTGATATCAGGGTCTCTTGATGAGTGAGACTAAGAAGTGTGTGGCCACACCCAGGTGAATCAGTATGGGATATTGATGTCATTTGTTTTCATTAGTCTACTTGGGATCAAGAAACATATTGATTGAATTATGCAAGTATGACTAATCAATGACTTGTATTCAATTAAAGATATCAAGGACAAAGGGATACTGGATACTCGATATTAATAACAAGAACAGGTTATGTCTATCAAGACATTATTGCGGTTTGGGTAGCAATGATGTGTTGCTAGACACCGCTCATTGCTTATGACATTAAAGGAGTTTTATGTCATTGCCAACATCGTAAGAACCTATTGGGTCACACTCAAAGGTTGACTGGATATGGAACTTCATTGACTGAGTTATGTTTTGAAAGTCAGAGCAAAGATAAGTATACAAGAGGGTCACGTGATATTGTCTAAACACTAACCCTACTTTGGAAATGGTTCACAAAAAATAAGAACACATATATGTATGTAGATATATGGGCTAGGCCTTCATTTGATGGAATTCTAATTAATTCTATGTTCTAATTGTGTTTGGACGCAAAGAATAAAAGAAGTTGGGGCCCAACCACATATAGATATGCTATATATAAAGGTATATAGTGAAGCAATTAAGTAGGCTTATGTAACTACTTCTAAACCTCAACATAAAGGACCGACTCTTCTTCTTCTTCTTCTAGAGAGAGAGAGGACGGTTTATTTTATTTAAGAGGGTAGTTTCCAATAGTTTTACAACCATTGAAGGAGTGTTTATGATGAGTTATTAACATAACTACTTCTAAACCTCAACATAAAAGACCGTTTCTCTTCCTCTTCTTCAAGAGAAAGAGAGAGGACCGTTTCTCTTCCTCTGCTTATATAAATTTGAGATATTGGTATTGTGATATCATGTTTTTAAAAAAAAGAAAGAAAAAGGACAATTTGAGAGGAATGGTTTTCAATGGTTGGATAACCATTTAGGAGGTTTCACGTTGGGTTCTAATACAAGGCCATCAAAGTCAGTTCTTCGATTATGACCTAGCACTAAAAGTCGAAGAATCAAAAGTTCCAGCTTTTGTTTGTGAGACTAACAAGGCTTATTCAGCTTCTTCCGAAAGTGCGATACTGATAGAGGCGCAGGATCCGCTGATCATCGCTGAAATTGTGACAAGGATCGCTGGAGCATCAAGTAAATAATCAAGGATCGCCGATATACACGCTTTGGCTACGGTATGTTTTCTTTACCTAACCTCGACGTGGTGTTTTTCTCGCTTGGATCTTGGATGGGTTTTATCGAAGTTTTGTTTTGAATATCCACGCCCATGTCTACAGAGACATATATGAATCCCTCAAGCTATTTCCCTTCAAATGGCTCTCTAATGTAGTCATGGTGAAGAAATCCCGCTAAAAGTGGAGAATGTGTGTAGATTTTACAAATCTCACAAAGCTTGCCCTAAGGACTACTACCCCAGCCTCCTCATTGATAATCTAGTAGATTCTACTTCTAGATATGAAATGCTTAGCTTCCTCGGATAATGCTCTCTAGATATAACCAAGTCTTGATGGCAAAATCCGATGAGGAGAAAACATCCTTTATAACTTCCCAGGCACTTATTGTTATAAAGTGATGCCCTTCGATTGAAGAACGCGTGAGCCATGCTTTCAAAGGTTGGTGAATAAAGTCTTTAAAAAGACGATTGGGAGGAATGTTGAAGCTTATGTTGATGATATACTTGTGAAGAGTGTGACAAATTTAAAAATCATGCCTCGATTTGAAGGAAACGTCATAAGATTACATGGGCTCATGGAATGAGCCTTAATCCTAGCAAATGCGCTGCTCGTGTTAGATCGAAAGTTCCTCGGGTTTATGATTACACATAGAGGCATAGAGGCGAATCCCAAACAAATCCGAGCCATTATGGAAACTAGATCCCCGAGGACTATAAAGGAGATATAGAGCCTCAATGGAAAACTAGCAAAATTGGAGATTCATTTCAAGGTCCGGGGAGAAAAACCTTCCTTTTCGTGAGCCTTGAGGAAAGCAATCAAGGTGGAGTAGACCTAAGCATGTGGATTGGCACTAAGTCGATCAAGAATTACCTACAAATACCGCCTCTACTAGTGAAACCAAGCCCGGAGAGGAGTTACTCAGACTTGGCATCGATTCAGTTGTCACTCGGTCCTCACTTCAAGGATGAAGGGGAATCCGTAAGCTACCTATTATACAAGTAAGGTCCCATCGACACCGAATCAAGGTACCTCCCCTCGAGAAGTCGCTCTTGCTCTTGTCACATCCGCCTCGAAAGCTTCGCCATATTTCCAGCCTCACAAGATAAAAGTCCTTACCGGACAACCCCTAAAGCAAGTACTTCACTCTCCAATCCTCCGGACGATTAGCCAAGTGGGTAATCAGCCTCGAGAATATGATATTAGCTACGCAGCCACCTGGACCGCGATAAAGGCCTGTACTTGTAGATTTCATTGCGTAACTTACCATAACAGTACCAGTGAACATCTCCACGCTGCCGTGAGAGTCCGAATTGCATGAACATTCTATTTCTCGCTGGGTTCTTTATAATCATGGGTCCGCAAATTCCGAGTTCGAGAGTCGGTGTGGTGTCGGCGATCATCGCCGTTGGAGCACCTCATCGGCAGTATTGAAGTTCAACTTCAAAGCAAATCCAATAATGAGGCCGAGTATGAGGCAATGATAGCTGGACTACAGCCGCCTCGAGGCCCGGAGTTCGTAACCTACAAGCCAATACCGATTCACACTGGTAGCTGGCCATTACTAAAGAGTTCAAGGCCGTGGAGGAGAACATGCAAAGATAAGCCAGAGACATGGTTCAAACTCATTGATAGCTTCCCGTAACGCCCAAATCAATAAGGTCCCCGAGGAGAATCAAGAAGCCGATCTCCTCTCAAAATTGGCATGACATCTAAAGTGGAGATAAAGTACCAAGATTCAAGCATTCTCACAAATGAGGACAATCAATGTAGACCGGCTGAGGAGCTTCTTAACATCAATGTTGAAGAGTATTGGATGGATCCCATATTGAATTACCTCCAAAATGATGCACTTCCTCCCGATCCAAAGGAGGCCTGCCTGATAGTTGTTCGGGCAGCTCGTTGCTGTATCAATAGAAGGACAACTTTACAAAAGGTCCTTCACCTTGCCATATTTGAAATGCTTACGCCCATCCGAGGCAGGTATGTTTTATAGGAAATTCACGGAGGGGGAGGCGACCACCTCGGAGGAAGAGCCCGAGTCACAAGGTGCTTCGGGCAAGGTTATTACATGGCCCACATCGCTAAAGATGCCGCCGAAGTTTGCTCGGCGCGACACTCGCTAACGCCATGCAAATGTCCAAATGGCGCCCTTCAAATTTCACTTGACTTCAATTGCAAGTGCGAGGCCATTTGCTTTATGGGGAGTTGATATTCGGGTCCTTTCTCCGTCGGTGGTTCGCAAATGAAGTTTATTATCGCGGCCATTGATTACTTCACAAAGTGGGTTGAAGCCAAACCATCGCCATCTATCACGGAGAAAGCTTGTGAGGCATTCTTGTGGAGGTCAATCCTTTGTAGGTTCCGGATTCCAGCCGCCTTTATAACCGGATGACAATGGTCGCTAATTCTAGAACTCACCTTCTTATCGCTCGATAAGTTCAACATTGAGGCTGTGCTAACTTCAGTTACACATCCACAAGCAAATGGCCAAGTAGAAGTGACCAATAGAACTCTTCTCCACAGTTTGAAGACAAGAGTTCTCATCCATGGATCTTCTTGGGTTGAGGAGATTCCAGGGACCCTATGGGCGTATCGGACTACTACCCGAACCCCGACTGGAGAGACCCCGTTTGCTCTTGCATTTGGGGCCGAAGCTGTGATCCCCCCCCAAAACAAGGATACCAACGCCCCGAACTCAAGCTTTTGATCCTGAGGTAAATGAGGAGCGGCTCAGGGCGGAACTCAATCTCTTGGAGGAGAGGAGGAATTAGGGATGGTAATACCCGAGCCGATCCGTAGTTACCGATCCGATCCGATCGTGATCCGGGCCTCAAGAAAGGCGGGCAGTGGTATGGTAAAGATCCTTTAAAATCCGCCCCGCCCCGCCCCACTAAAAACATACAAAAAATACCCATATATATATATATTAAATTATATAGTTTTAGGGTTTACAATGAAGCTTTGTTTGGAGTTTTTGGCTTTGGCGGCTTCTTTCCCACTCGTCTCTCGAGCTTGTATATCAAAGTGCTTTTACATTGCCAAGCTAAGTTTATTTTATCTGAAGTTTAATCGTAAATTTCTCTTCATTCTATGGTCTAAATGTAGTATTTTATTCGAGTGTGTACATATTGGTGCCTCATGACTACTCTCGCCTCGCTTCGCTATTTAGGCGGGGCGGTGGTGGTAGAGGCCTACCCCCCTCCCCCCCATTGCCATCCCTAGGAGGAATGAAGCAAACCTCAAGGCAAAGCAGCCTTATCCTCAGTGAAGCGCTTCTATGATAAGAAGGTGAAACAGGTAACCTTCCAAATCGGGGATCTGGTTCTAAGGGCGAATAAGTTTGATGGCAACAAAAGTCGAACGAGGAAACTGATCCCGAATTGGGAAGGACCATATATTGTTCAAGAAATTGTAAGACCTAGAATATACTAGCTCATTAGGATGAATTTGAAGAAATTAAAGCGCCCATATCACTCCGAACATCTTCAAAGGTGTTATCAATAAAACCAGACCTTCAATTACAATTCCTTGAAAATAGCATTCTTGTTATTTCAGCAAATACCTCCTAGGCTATTATCCCTCCTTGGGAAAAGGGTTTGAAGCGCTTTGACCGCTTGGCCTTACCCCTTCTCGAGAAAAAGGCTTGAAGCGCTTTGATCGCTTGGCCTTACCCCTCCTCGGGAAATAGCTTGAAGCGCTTCGATCGCTTGGCTATTATCCCTTCTCGGGAAAAGGGCTTGAAGCGCTTTGACCGCTTGGCCTGAACCCTCCTCGGGAAATAGCTTAAAGCGCTTCGATCGCTTGGCTATTATCCCTCCTCGGGAAAAAGGCTTGAAGCACTTTGACCACTTGGCCTGAACCCTCCTCGAAAAAAAGCTTTAAGCGCTTTGATCGCTTGGCTACTACTCCTCGGGAAAAGGGCTTGAAGCGCTTTGACCACTTGGCCTTACCCCTCCTTGGGAAAAAAGCTTGAAGCGTTTTGATCGCTTGGCCTTACCCCTCCTCGGGAAATAGCTTGAAGTAAGCTTGATCAGCTTTGGCTATTATCCCTCCTCGAAAAGCTTGAAGCGCTTTGACCGCTTGGCCCTCAACCCTCCTCTAAAAGCTTTAAGTGCTTCGACCGCTTTGGTTACTACTTCCTCCTCGGGAAAGGCTTGAAGCGCTTTGATAGCTTGGCCTTACTCCTCCTGAAAGAGATCAAAGCACTTCGATCGAATAACTAAAACCCTGTTCGAGGAAAAGTCAAATTCTTCGATTGATCAATTTGCAACATGACTCGGGAAACCTAGAGTACCTTTGATTACTTACCTAAAAGACACTCCAAAGAACGCTTAGATCATCATGATGATTTGATCAAGGCATGAGTACAAAATACAACAGAAAAACTCATTGATTTGAAGACAGAAGGAATCGATACAAATGATTTTTGTTCATAGGTAGTTCAAGTTGCTAAACTCTTGTCATACAAGAGGAAAAATCAGTTCTGCAAATCTAGATAACAATGGTAGTCAAACTCAAGGCCGAGGAACTTCACTTCCTTCAACAATAGTGCCAGGGTGGTCGACAGGAGGCGCCGAGACCTCGGAATCTCCTTCAACTGCGCCTTGAGCTCTTTCGGTAGGATCATCATCTGCACCCGCTCCGCCCTCTTCTCTTGAAGAAGGATCCTCTAGCCATTCGTCTTCAGAGTCAACATTGGGATCTTCTCCAGCCAGATACTTAAGGCCTTTCTTATAGGTCAGTGTGGAGAAGTCCACTGGGAGGGTTTTCAACGTTTCCTCAGGAACCACCTGCAGGACCAACTCCCGAAGGACTCGGAAAGCATCAGTACCTCCTGCAAGGAACCCAATGTCATACCATCTAGCCTTCTCACTAGAACAGATAGCTTCAGCTTCTTTGATTTGGTCAGCACATAGGGTCAGAGTCTCTTCACGAGAAGCCACATCCGAAGAAAGTTTTTCTCTCTTCTTTCAACAAAATGATCAAGCGATTCGCCTCATTAAGAAGAGCAGATTTAGCATTCAAATCTTCCTGGAACTTTCTATTCTCCTCAGTCAGAGCCTTCAACTGATCCCTGATCTGAGTTAGTTCCGAAGAAGTTTTGCTGGATTCCTCCCTCAGCTGCAACCATTTTTCTTCGGCAAATTTACACCTGTCTTCTAGGGCTTGTTGGGTCTTGATCATTTCATCAACAACGGCCCTATAGCTCTTTATTTCATCATTCAGGGGCTTCATTTTCCCCTCCAACTTCCTCTTCTCATCAAGAAGACTCTGACATGACCGTGCGTAAGAGTCCAGGAAGCTTGAATTTATCTTTCTCCGCCTTCAAGGCGCGTAGAGTTCTTCTTTCAAATTGAAGTCACCAAGCAGTGGCAAGGGTAAGGCGAAGATCCTTCCTCTCTTCCAACAGTCGGGCATCTCTGTTAGAAAGAATGCTATTCTGCACAAAGAAAAGCTCGAGATGTTAAACAATTCCAAAGGGGGTCCCCGAGAAATCCAAAGCAAGAAAATACTTACAGAAACTGCTGCAATTCGAAGATGAGCGGCTATCTCATCTTCTTCCAATTTGTCGAGCCTCGATTCCGAGTCTTCGAAGCGAAGCAACTCTAAACTGAAAGCCGCAGACTCAGGGTTGAAGAGAGCTCGTTCAGAGGATTTACGTTCATCCCCTGAGCTACTTGTTCATAGACCCTTTCCTTTATCTCCAAATGGCTGCAACTTTTCCGCGGGAGGGGGCGTGAATGGCGTGTCTTGTTGATTCTTCACCTCAACCGCCCCTACCTCGAATGCCTTAGAGGAACAATCCGTCTCAAAATGGGTCTGCTTCATCGGGAGTGGGGTTGGCGGGAGGTAGTTCTCCAATCTAAGCACCTCCAAGCTCTTTCCGATCTATGGGTTCGGAACGACGAATGTGGCACACTTTGAAGTTCGGCCGACACCTAAAACCGCTTAGTCGTAAATGGGGACGGCATCGTCACTATCCACTTCCTCGACAGGGAGTCATTCCCGTTTGGAACCTCCTTGGCAACTCTAGCGGGAGGAGCGATGAGAACGCCCACCTTCCTCACAACGCCCTCCTTATAGGGCTGCTGGTTCAAGTAGGGCTCCCGAACTTACCCAGGGGCCTTATCTCCTCTGAACGGGTATTCAAATTTTCGCACCCTCTTTTCTCTCACTGGGGCTCTTGGTATTGGTTCGCTCGATGACTCTCCTTCCTCTTTCTTTGCAAATTGAGCCTCTTTGGCTCGGACAAAGGAACAGCTAAGTTGCCACAAATTTGGACATTAGCGTGCCTTCGCTTCTATAGAACCAATACAGTAAGATCGACTTCAAGAATGGGGTTGATCCAAATTTATAAGAAAGAAAGGGAATTTCGACACAAACCCTACCTGTGATGGTGTAGAGGCCACTAGCTTGAAGGATCTCCAAAGTGAGGTATGAATCAACCCGAGGGTCGAATATTCTAAAAGTTTGTGATATTCATCCTCCTAATCGAGTGAGATCCTCTTTTCCATTGGATGAGACTCGGGAGTGCCCCACTTGGTTCGAAGTGGGAAGTTCTCGTGAATCGGAAACAAAAATATTTGGACTTCCAAACTTTAAGTGAAGACAGAGCCGGTGAAACGACGGTTGCTTTTGCCGAGCCCTCAAGAAGTACCATTCGGTGGACTTCTCACGATTCAAACTGAAATAAAATTTAAACCTATCTACCAAGGCTCAATACTACTATGAAGGCATTGCATAATGACGAATCTCTGAGGCATCTCCAAGAATTGGGAGCAAGTTGGGAAGAACAAATCTCAAATTCGTTGAAGATATCTACAAACAATTGGGAAAAGGAAGCCTAAGGTCAGCCAATCAAAGCTTCATAATACATGCGATTTCTCTTCCCTTGATGGAGAACTAGCACGCTTAGAAGCACTAGGAATCCTATAACTCAAAGAAGAAGGAACTCAGAAATACTATACTCTACCGCTATTAAGTGCTAATTCGCTTCGTGAGAAAAGAAGACACGGGTACTCATTCGAACAGGCGTTCGGACCCGGTTTTTAAAGACAGCTTAGACTACCTCAGCTTCTTGTTCGGGAGAAGAAACAGCAAAATCAACAGGTGAAGAAGGAGACCTCGTACCTGGAGCCATCTGCAAGTGCTCTGGAGAGAAAGAAGAAGCTGCACGGACTACTCCAAGAAACAGGCGAAAGAAAGAAGGCGAAGGAGGAAGCAAATCTTTGACGGTTTGGGGGGAGATCTCTTTAAATAGAACTCAATCGGCGTTACGATATCTGAACCGTCATAATCCAACTCGACGGACCGGATTCCTTCTCGAAGAAACAAATGATCTGAGACGTCCATTCAAATTCCAAAATCGCAAGGTCAAGATCAAAACACAGACTCGGAACCCATTGGATGAGCGCCACGTGTCACCAATGATGGGACCAGCCACCATATTGAAAGATCATTATTGCTTTGAACGGCGCATACTTTTGGAAAGGCACAATGATACGCTAAAAAGTGTGTCGCATTAAATGCGCCTTACCGCCAAGAGCAGTGAACCGATGCCACGTTAGTTAGAGAAATTAGCCCCTGTGATCAAGCGCTACTCTTATGCACACACAAGACAACCCGGGGGCCAACAGCCTAAAGCAAGATTCCCCAGTGCTTAGCTAACACAAGGTCATACTTGGGGAGGGAGGCTAATGATGAGGATAAAACCGAGGAGCCTTACACTTTGTGACACGTGGATCAATCCTATCGCTTTGATCCGTGGCCGATAATCCCCTCGGGCTCCCGGCCAGTCGAGTTATCCTCCCTCGGGAAATAGAAGGAAGACAACCGCTTCTCGGTTTGTTCTTAAGGCAAACCTCTACTTTCTGGGAAATTGGCTTTACCTGCTTAGCTGGGCTTTTGAGGAGGTCACGACTTCCTTGGACCCAAAGAAGGCACTACGTAATTCCCGAGGATTCGCGTGCAGCAAGGCTTTCGTGGAACCCAAGGACTTGACACCCTTCTAGAAAGAATTACAGTTGGAGACCGATTGGAGGATCTGTAGATCAAGCTGATGCCCAGAAGGATCCGAAGCATCTAGAAGAAAATGGCCATTAAGCATCTAAACCAATCGCAGAACCTTGCAATCTAGAAAACATCTAGAAAAAAGCATGAGTCGGCCATCAGCCCTAACTCAACTCTAGCCAGGCACCCACGTGGCCTATTAGGGAGCTTAACCAGCAGCTCAGCCTACACACGTATTTATTGAGGTGCTGACTTTGCTCCCAAGCGTACCAGAGCTCTCAAGCCTTATAAATAAAGGAGCTCACTCAGAGTCAATGCTTCAACCTCTGGATGATACGTACAAGCTTTCTCAGCCTCTCCAAAAACTTCCAAATTAACCACCAACAATCTTTGTAATCTCATCGATTTGATAGGTGATTTCATCTCCGATCATGGAGATCTTCCGTGGTTTTCTTACTCAATGCATTTGGGGTTTCACGTGCAGAAATCTTGTGTTCATTTCTTTTTTTTTTTAGTTTTACTCTCTCGGGATCCTCCCTCAAATCGTGCATCCAAATCCTATCCCCTAATCAAATTATACCCAAATTGATTGTAGGGCTAAATCGGTGGAATTCTCTGATTTTCGCATCAACAAGTTATTCAATGGTGTTCATTTCTACTAAAAATGTCTAAAAAGTGAAAAAAATGTGAATAAGTCCGGACTTTCAAAAGAAGTTTGGGAAGTGATTGAAAAGTGAAAAAATACATTTTGGTCAAGTTCTTTTCATTGCCAGAGTTAAAAGAACATCCGAATTAGGGAAGTTTGAATTTTGGGCTTATTTGGATCAATTCTACTTGGGAAGCCAACTTATTTTGTAAGTTAAGTGATTTTAGAAAAAAAATGTTGTTTTTTTCGAGCAAAAAGTAGATAAAACCGCATTCTTTTATCGATTGATGATAAGAATTAAAAGTTTCATAGGTCCCTCATGTATTAGACAAGGTGCATAACAATCGGGCCTCGGGCTTTGACAATGTGGCAGTAGGGGGGGATAGTTCCTCCCTCGGCATCGAACTCATGAGGTCCTCCTCCCCTCTCAAGTCCGCATTCTAAGCAGTGGTCTTGGGCACGTATTACGCGTCTTGATGGAGTGTGAGGGTTGTGCTTCGATGAGCTGGCTTTCAGCTGGTTGGAAGTAGTTGGGTCTGTCACGTTTGCGTGTACAGGCCAAAAAAATTGTTTTTGTATTGTGAACTTTTCTTTAGGAGAAGCAGAGTATTGTAAAAAAAATTGCAAAATAGCTTTTTCTAAAATCTAGTGGTTTATAGCTTCTAAAAAAAAACTGCTCTAAAAGAAGTTGTTTTGAAAAAATGTCAATTAGGGAAAACACCTTTCTCAAGTCCCTTCTAAAAACCTATTTTGAAAAATGTCCAAATACTTTAAAACTTACTATAATAATAATAATAATAATAATTATTATTGATTAACTTATAAAAATACTTTTGAATTAATATGTCCAAAGCATGTAAAAATAACATGTAAGTGTTTAATTTACTTCACGAAAAGCCAGCATTTTTGTCAAAAGTCCTTTTTTTTAGATAAGCGTCACAACCCGCAGGGACGTAACAACGCGATTCTCATACGACGTTCTCATGCTTCATGGCCATGGATGTTATTAAAACTCTTGGGATCTTCTTTTCAATCAATCAACATCTTATGTGAAGTGACCTAATATCCCAATAAACCTAAAATGCTTTTCGGTTTGATAAAGGACTTTGAAAAAAAAAATGATTTTTTATAAAGTTGATCCAAAACAGAGTCTTTACGTATGTTAAAGACCACTTCACTCATTTCGATACAGATACAAAAAAAAAACATGAAGCCCTAAATCAAAAATATGAAAAAAATAGCAAAAAATAAGGAAACTGATACATTTCCTGCCGCCGCTTCATGACTAAATGGAACTCAACTCACTTTGATGATTATCACGTCGCTTTTAATGAAATGAACTGACCATTCATTCACTAATGCAGTGTACATTCCAAAGAGATTCATCGTCAGGGGAGACCTTCACTGTTGTGTTAGAGATGCAGATTTGTTCGGAATGGAAGAGCTTGAAATTAAGGAGAGATGTGTGGTGTGGTTTTGCAAAGGGAAGAGTTTCTATGTGTGGAGTGACTCTAGTCTGGACTGCTCTCTTTCCTGGCAATTAGCTTCAGTTGGAGTTGTGGCCCTTGTGTGGGACTAATCTTTAATTTGTGGTATATATCATCTCTCTTTCTCCAATGTGATCAGCACCTTGCCTCTGCCTCGTTGTACCAATCTTCGCGCTAGCTGTCGTTATTCTTTCATGATAGTATGGGTGGAGTGAAGATCATGGCAATCTTGATTGCACTCTGGGGTTTGTTTCTTATATCTACCAGTGAACCATCTTGATGATATTTCAGAGCTGCTAAGAAGACTGGTGGCTTCTTTTAGGAAACTTGGAAAACTTGGAATTGATCTCATGGTTAAGCATTCTTTTATGTTATTCTTGCTTTGTATTTTAGTTTTGCTTTGGAAAACTGAAATTCATGCCGTTATTAGCTCCATGCTCTGGAAAAGTGCAGTTGTGTGCTATATTGTACTTCTTTTCTGCAAGCAGAAAAGCAAGAGAGGCATGAAAAGAAACTTCAATGGCATATCAATAATTCCCTGCTATTGTTTTGATTGAGTTTCAGAGATGTTTCTTCAGATTGAATGGAAATGCCAAAAATTGAAGTAACAAAACATGAAGCGCACTGGCAATGGGTGGTCTCATGGTTGGACTCATGGACCTTCTTCGGCCCTCACTGTGGTCAGACGCAGTAGCCACCATCCTTGGGAGATTCTACTACGATCAAGGCAGGTGATAGCAAGTGGATGGCATACCCTTGTCTCAGTCAGGCTGGCTCGCTTTTTGTTTCTTCTTCCCCTCCTACTACCCCCATCATCATCGAATCCTCCGAATACATCCATTTCTGTACTCCCTTACAAGCAAGGCTGCAATATACATCCTTTCTTCGGGTATTGCTCATTGCACAGCGACAATTTGATGTACTCCTACGGCCTCTTTGTTGTTTCTCCCCTGTCTCAACCTACTCTCTCTATATGCGCAACTCAGCTTGCCCCTTCACGCTTTGTCTTCTCCCTACTACATCAACTCCGAGAAGCTCACCGCACCCATACTCAATTCAGTTTGTCCTCCTCTACCTTCTCTGCTGCTCTTCTCTTGGTCTCCATGCTGGCTCTGGAGCCTTCCGGGCCCCATGTCTCCGGAGAGAAATACACGCTTTGGCTTCCTACATACCTGACACTGGCTGCATCAGCTCTCTCTTCTCCCTTCTCCTATCCTTCTTGATGCAGCTCACCTTTGAAAAGTTCTACAAGAGGGTGACCTTCTAGGGTTGTGTTTGGAGTTGCAGACATATATTGGAAACTTCATTGCCACATGCACATCAGTGCCGTTTGGGCTCTTTGCGAGCCGGAGAATGGAGGAGCTTGCGAGGAGAGATGGAGGAAGTTTATTAGAAGGGAACAGAGGGCCTACGTGATGACACTTTGCTTTAGTTTGGACTGCAATATCATAGCAGAGTGCGGCTTCTGTAGGGCTGGTAGGGGCTGGTCTTTGTGGCATCTTCCCTCTTTGGCCAATATGATTGGGACTCTAGCTGGCTGCCTCTGGTGCCCATCTTTGCTGTGATCTTCTTTCATGATAGATTGGATGGGGAGGTCAAGGTGGATGGCAATGATGGTTTGCACTTCATGGGGTTCCTCTCCATACATTTATCAGCAGTGCATCTTGACGATGATTCCAAAGCCAGAGAAGTTTGCTAGGAGCTCATACTCATGGAGATTTCTATTTGTTTCTTCTCCATCTGTATTGAAGTTATCTTCTCTCCGCTTCATTAGGAGTTTAATCCTCTAAGTGGGTTAGAAATGTCAATGAAGATAAGGACAGAAAATAATCCCTGTGGCCATGGAAGCTTCAAACACCAGCTGTGGAGGTCCATTTCTATACATAGAGTCCAGTTTGAGATGCTTTCCCTCTCTGAGGACACAAGGAACAAAAGTTAATGTCCTGGGCTGGACCTTTTTGATTACAACAATTACCAAAATGGATACCGACCAGAGAACTGAGGACACAAGTCAGGTAGAGTTTCTAGCCTATGAAATTTCATGATGGCAATTAAGATTTTGAATAGAGAATGACTGACGTCCTGGAATTCAAAAGTTTGTTCCTAGAATCAAAGGCCTATGAACAGTACTTCTCATGATTAAGCAAAAATAAATATTTTGCAACCTATTATGGTGATGAGTTTAATTTGTGCCATGATGTCAATGATACCCAAACCAAACTTTAATCACTGCAAGCACATTGCCAAATTTGATTAGTTATGGAGTTTACTGTAACTCTGTATTTTACAATGAATGTACCATGAACATGGAGGTTGCATCACCACTCGGCAGCAAGACTTCCTGAGCATATGTTTATAACTTTCCCAGATTCCAAAACTATTTGCTTTCATGCTTACAATGCAGTGAAGGGTCAATCTAACAAATCTCTCTTTCAGCAAATGATTTTGATGGATTTGATATTACAAATGCAGTGAGGTCACAAGTGCTACACTTGGAACAGGAAACCACTAAGGTGGCGATTCTTAATAAACACCTAATTTTGGGTTTAAAAATAGTTCTTTTTATCCAATATTTAATTGAATAAATATAATTTTTAATTAATATTTAAATTTTATTATAAAAATAACAACGGTCAAACTTGGGTTATATGCTTCCTCCAAAATGAGTTAAAAACAAAACAAAACCAAAACACCCACAAACCACAATCTCCAACCCCAAAACAACTCAATTTATCCCATACATAACCAAACAACACCTAAGCAACTACCCCTCAAGTGTTAATAAATAATCAGGGAATAATACCTGACCTTGGAAACATAAAATGGTGCAACAAAGAAAGCTTAGCTATTCAGAAGTGCCTTGAAGTTTATCTCTCTCTTCACACCCTCACCGCACAAAAAAAAAAAAAATAGAGTTTAATCCCTGTTTTATGGTTTAGGAAAGACAATGAAGATGAAGATAAATTAATAAGACAAAGAAAGGTACAGTGAAAAGAAATGTTGACCTGTGTCCATGAGCTCAAACTTTGAAAAATGGTGGAGGACACACTGCATAGCACAGTCCACCAATCATTTGAGTACAAGCAACAAAATTGGATGTCCTGTCAACCATACAAGATTCCAAATCAAAACCAAATCCAGAGGACTAGGAAATAAAACCTGTAAACAGAAAAGGCTTTTCACAGACATTGAGGGTTTGGAACAATTTCCCCCAGTTCATGTTATGGATGCTAATCACCTGGATGCAAATCCACCACTGGATGGTGTACAATTTCATCGTCAGATTCCATGCCCCATCATGACCAAGGAATTCTGGTAATGGTGGTTCAAGGTGTCCATACACACCTGCCTCTATCCTAGCAGGCCAGACAGCTGCCACCCCTTGTACGGTCGCTTCTACTATGATCAAGGATTGGTAACAGTAAAGTGGTTGTAAACTCTCACCTTCTCCGCCGGCTTTCCCATCCTCTACATCCCCTTCTCCTCACGAAAAAACTCTGACATCGCTTTGCCTTCCTCCCTGCTCTCTTTACCTCTTGTCAAGAGATTGCTGGGTAATTTCATACACCGCCTATCTGGGCCTTAAGGAGCCACAGCAGACAGCCTCACATGTACTCTTGTGTATGGCCTTCTATCTATCTGTCTCAACGCCCTACTCTATTGTTTGTATCTGCTACCGCAACTCGCCTTCAATGCCGTCTTCTCCTATTTCATCAACTCAGAGAGGTTCACCCATCTAACATTGAACTCTATTGTTGTCCTCACCTTCTCTGCTGCAATGATTGCCTTCCAGCCTGACTCTGACAACCCTTCAGAGACACCTGGGGGGAAGTACATGCTTGGCTTCATCCTGACACTGGCAGCATCAGCAACCTACTCCCTCATTCTCTCTTTGATGGAGCTCACCTTTGACAAAGTCATCAAGAGCGGAGAACTTTCAACAGTCCTCAATATGCAGATTTATACTGCAGTATAGTGTCCATAGCTGCAGCAACAGCAGGGCTCTTCGCTTCTGGGGAGTGGAGGGACTTGAAAGGGGACATGGAGGGGTTCAAGAAAGGGAGACTGTCGTATGTGATGACCTTGGTTTGGACTGCCATATGCTGGCAGGTGACCAGTGTTGGCCTTGTAGGACTCATCTTTGAGGTGTCATCACTCTTCTCCAATGTCATCAGCTCCCTTGGAATACCCATTGCACCAGTGTTTGCTGTGATCTTGTTCCACGACAAAATGAATGGGATCAAGGTAATCTCCTTGTTAATGGCTTTGTGGGGCTTTGTTTCATATTTCTATCAGCACTACCTTGACTACAAGCTGGAGAAAACAGCAAAGACAGAAGTGATCAGTGAATCCACGCAAGTCACTAGGGTATAATATGAAAAGCCATGAATTGAAATTAAGGTGATTAAGAATGTCTGACCTGGAATTTCAACTTTTTGTCCTTGGAATCCAAGGTTGTTCAATCAAATATTTGTCATATTAGGCAAAATAAATATTTGACACTATTTGGTGATGAGTTTGATTTGTGCCATGATGTCAATGGTACCAAAACAAAACTTTAATCATCAAACACATTACCAAACTATGATAATTATGAGTTTAACTGTAACTCAGTTGGAATGCGCCATGAATGCAGAGAGTTTAACTGTATCTGCACACAATTTGCTGAGCAAGTTAGTAATAAGCTCTCCAAATTCCAGAACTATATGCTGGCTTGCTTACTATTCATAAGCAATAAGAAGCCCAGGTTTAACCTTACAAATCTGTCTCTTTTTGGCAATGGTTTTGGTAAAGTGATATTACAATGCACTGATGCAGTGAAGATCATGCTAGACTTGGCACAAGGAGAACACTACGCCTACACTCATCTTCAATTATAACCAGGAATAATACTGACCTTGGACATAAATGTTGCAACAAAGAGAGCTCTTCAAGTCCTTTGACCATTGCAAATGATTTGAAGAAGCATGTCTTGCATCAGTTGGTTAAATCCAATATGAACTTGCTGAGTAGATATATGACTGTATGAGAGAACCGATTTCATAAATTTCATCAACATCTAGGATGTCTAAGTGTATTTATTCATATCAGCAATGTTATTCTTCCAATCAATACAGCTGAGCCTAAATCAATGTCTGTCCTACATTTTCCTCACCATACACTCTTAACCCCCACAACCAAAAAATAGAGACAAAAAGAAACAGAGAATGGAATATTAAATTTGATGAAACATGAGCTTGTTTGTGTTGTCGATGCCAATGTCTGAAATGGGCTCAATAGGCTGGTCTAGTCTTCGCGTGACACAATGGATGATGAGGGCTCTCTACTATGCTCATCTGAAAAGAGATGACCATATGTAAGAACACAGGTTTCAATATGCCTTGACTTTCATGTATTTGCTTATATCTCTGCAAATTGTGCCCAGATACATTTCTAGAAATTAAATATTTGAATGGAAAATTGACAGAAAATTCAATCTAACAGCTTCAGGTTTAGTTTTTTCATTAACAAAAGAATGAATATATCTGTATGTGATACCCAATGATTACTTAGTGACGGTAATTGGTACTGCCAGAAAATAGTGCTGAGTAGCAAAGCAAAATTTCTTTCACGTGTCACAAAAATTGATCAAATGGGGATCAATGTATTTTGGTTAGCAACCAAACAATTTTCTTTTGAAAGATCAATGAATTCTAGGGTCATCCAACGCACATGCACATGCCTGTAGGGCATGCCCAGTGATTGTAACAAGGGTAAAAGAAAAGCTCCTCATTCCTGGAATGACAGCTATACTTCACTCTGGATGGAGAATAGATGTCATGATTAAATATAAAGCTTCAATAGATAGATGCATAACATATGAAAATGTGATGAAGAAAACTCAAGTTGCATCTTTAAACAGGGCCAGGCTGGTATGTTGGAATAGTTTATAAGTCCTAAGAAGTTAATGGAGTTGTATCTCTGCACTTTTGCACCTATTTATAATTGATAATTATCTATAAGCCTTACCAAACATTGTGTTGAAAGATGTCGGAGGAGGAGTTGCCATGAAGTTCAGGCCCAAGTAAAATACCAACATCAATACCACTGTCACCATAAGAAAAACTGGAAATGCCAAAACCCAATACCTGTAAAATAGTAGGCAAAAACAAGAGCATGAGAAACTCAAATCAAACATAGTATCTGCAAAATGGTGATGATCCTAGAATTAAAGCAATGCTCATAAAAAGTTAGTTTCATGACCATGTTAGTTGTAAAACAAGCATTAAATTGGAAGCAGTTTGCTTTTCAGAATCTCTTTTAGTTTTTGTGCAAAAAGACTTTGATCACAATGACCATTGCATTATTTACATTACAAAACATTTACTCACTGAACTACCATTTTGTCCCCAATTAATAGAAATGATTACTAACCTCATATTCGTTCTTGCTCTTCTAGTTCTCTCAGCCTGTAACACTTGATATAAATCTAGGCCATCGCACATCACACAAACTTATTTATCATTATTTTCAGTCCAACAAAGTGAGCTTTCTCTGAGTGATATATTTTGTAATCAAGGCTGTAACTTCGGGGCCTTTATCTTCAAACAACCTCCCCCCACTTATTTCGACCATGCCAGAAGTAATAGACCGAATCTTATTGCAATTTTTTTTTTTTAAAAAAAAATAGAATAACAGCTTGCACTTCTAATGGTAGAATTTGAACCAAAAATCCATCACTTAGAAAGGCACAACTCCACCAATATGCTAACTACATAGTAGAAAATTTCAAAAAAATAAAAATAAAAAAGCTAACACAAAAGCAAAGGAAGGTACAGTGACATAGGCCAATTAAAAACTTTAATTGAACTCATTGGAACACTAAAGGAATCACAGAAGATCATGCAACAACACACATCACCAAGCTTACTAATTAAAACATGGAAGCTACATTGATCCATAAAATTCCTGCCATGTCTTCAAGGGAAGCAACTTTGAATTATTGAATATATGATATCATCTAATTGACTATTTAAAATAAAAAAATCCAACCCAAAACCATCTTTGCACTTCCCATTACAAAATATACCAAGATTGAGACAATAGTTCGAACAATTTGACATGAATACCTTCTAATAATGATACCTAATTCATAAAAAGGCTGAAAAACACTAACTTGTTAGGGTAGTAAGTGATTCCCACAGAATGCAACCAACTTTCAGGAACATAAGCCCACACCAGATAGATAACTGCATCAAAACAAAAACCATACAAAAAAAACTAAGATATTGCATGAAAAAACTCAGGGAAATGGCGAAAAGAGGAAAGGATTAGACTAGTGGCGATAACAGTGGTGATGGCGCCAACGAAGCCATAGACCTCAGCGGAGAGGATTGGCCCCGCGCCTACTAGGACCCTGACAACGAGGTCTTCTTCTCTTCCTCCGGATCCGATAGGAGACCTTCGCCCTCCTCTCTTGTTCACCAAGCTCAGAGTTCGCCGAGGGCTGTTGACGAACTTGCGACGGCGACGGTGATGGCGATCGCATTGGATCCGATAACTTCCAAAGCTCCGATATCTCCCATGGGTGTTTTGTATTTTGCCATTTTAGTTCCGGATCCGAGAGCTGTTGGATCCGGCATTGGAACCCGTTGCACTTTTTGTTTTTGTTTTTATAATATGGATAAACCATATTTTTATTTCTCATTTAAAAAATCTTGTTACAATCAGCCGAGTCAGGATAATGAAGAAAATATAAAATTAGGCCTTATGTTTTCTACTGAAGCCTCAAATCGTTTTTCGATCGGCCACAGTGTCATCATCCAAGGATTCAACTTGCCTGGTTCGGGAACAAGCAAATCCCTGGTTCCCGAACACTTCGGCCGCACATCTACCTCGGGATGTGTGGCCGAAGCGCATCCCGAAGCATTGCCTTGAGATGCGCTTCGGCCGCACATCCCGAGGCGGTACGTGCGGCCAAAGTGTTGCCACGTGTCCCGAACCAGGGTCTTGCCTGGTTCCCAAACCAAGCAAGACGAGTCAATGGCCTTATCGACTCATCTAATTTGGACCTCATGAAAAAAGATTTTTCTTTTTTCTTTTCTCTTTTATTTTTTGGGTAAAAATGACAAGCACTTCTCTCTGCAGGTGATGGAGGCTCAATGACTCAAACTCTACCACAGCTTTAATCTCATACCAATAAATCAAGAGACTATTAGTTAAAAAAAAATTATTTTTTTAATTTTAGGTCTTTTCTAAAGAATATCAAAGTAACTAAAACTTAACCTTTATATAAAACATATTTTTGCATTATAAATAATTAGACAAATTACAACTTATCTTTTTTAAGCTTTTCAATGAAGGAGATGGTGAAGGCCTAAAATATTAGTGGTAAATTCCCAATTTTCTTACATTTTTTTCATGATCATGATAAAATTAAATTAATAAAATTATATTAAAAAAAAAACCTTGAACTACAGTAATTCACAAGCACACGTAAAGGAAGAAAAAGAAAAACAAATTTATCAACGCATTTGTTTCATTCTTGATTCAACCACCCAAAAATAGAACAGTTTTCCTTCTTGTGCAAGGCCATACAGAAGGCAGAGCACATCAAAAACATAAACCTAATAGATAATATTGAATCAACTTTCATGTGGAAAGTTAGCAAGCACATTCCCTCGAACAAGGAGAGGTTGAAGGTTTGAACTATATCCGCCATGTACTCCTAGTGGTTTGTCCACATTTATCAAAAATTAATAGATACTGCTGAATTGGTCAACTTGGAACTTGTGGGGATGAAGATGAATTAAGTACTGGCACAGTAACAGCGTAAGCTTTACATGATGCGCCGAAGCATATTGTGATCGGGGATATTTCCTCTGCAATTGGGGCCATTGCACCACAAATTGATCGGTAAGGCGAGTTTGTAAAGCAACAAGCCACTTAAGGATAGCTTTCTCACTCTTGCAATACTCTCAATGTAGAAGATCGATGACCATCTAAGGCCTGCTATCTGCAGCAAGTAAGTTTATGATGAACTTCTTCAGTTCAGTGAGTTTATGTTAAACTTTCCTGATTCTATAAAATTCACATCAAGGACTTCATCAGTATCTCAATCTTGTGAGTATTCTTCTAGAATTGGAAAACACAAAGAAACAGTCTTCAATTGTTAATTAATAAATAAACAGGAACAATACTGACCTTGAACATAAATGCTGCAACACATAGAGGAATACAAGTCCCTGGACCATTGCAAATAATCTGAAGAACATGTCATGCATTAGTTGACTCCATACTAAAATGAAGAGTGCAGCTCAATCATAAAAGAACCAAGAATTGCCATACCACTTGGGGGCCTGATTTTTAATGTTAACCATAGAGCATGCATCATTGCAATTAAGCTTGTCCCGATAGAGGTTATATAAGATTGCCCCACTTCACGGCTACGGTAAATCTGCAGAAACTGAGCAGCCTCCGAACTGCCCTGAAGAATCAAATTATTTCTCAAGCCATGCTCCATATTAAGAAATTATGGCTTATCAAGGAAATGATAAACAAATTTAGCTGTGTTCTTGGAGCGCAAGGTGAGGCCAAAAGAAAAGAAATTTTGTATCTGATGCATTTGTCATTATGTAAAATCCTGGATTTTGTCTATGAATGTTGTGGAAAGGCAGGTTACACCTTTTATCAAGATATACAAATCAAAATTGCTCAATTTTTTTTACTATGAAAACGGAAAATTATGTACTAGTGGTTTGTCCAAGTATGTAGCACTTGTGTTAGTTCTTTGACTGAATGATAAATGTTAGAAGAGCAACTATAAGAACAATGTCTTATTCATAGGTTCAATAAGCAAATGATAAAATTGGAATTCAACATGCCTTCCCCTCATGAGCCAAAGATTGTTCCAAAACCTGTGCCTTTTGAAGGCTCATGTTATCAGTTGTGGCAGCAACATAAAACCTTGGTGAGAACCTCTCCTTATTAAGTACATTCACTATGCTAAGCATCTCTGCCGTGTGACCGCCTACACACCAAATCAATCAAAATCTCCTATTTTATACTCATAACTACACCAAAAAATTGATATTCCATCAAAATTCAGCATACCTGACCCGAGAACAATCATTGTGCTGACACGCTCTGGTGGATCAACAAATGGTTTGCTGCTCCGAAGGAAAACATAGGTCAATCGAATCGCGAGAAGGGAAATGGTTATAGCAATGAAAAATGGGGTGAGGCTTGAAAAACCAGCTTCAAGGTATTCCTCCATGTCATTAAACACCAAATCTGGTTCAAATCACCCAAAAAATATTTCCAATTATTTCTGCTAAAAAAAAATAACAACATTGCAGCTTTCCATCATGATGATAATAGATATCCTAAACCAAATTTCAATTCATTTCCACCCAGAACATATATGAATAAGAATGATCTCAACGATGTATACAAAATAAAGCATTAATACAAGAAAGATCAACTGAATTCTTGGGATTGATATCCTTACAACTCATAAGATTTTCTCACTGAATTTTCAGAAATCACACAGAAATTGTAGGATTACAATCTACAATTCGTATATCCATTAACAGATAGTAAAAGTGTTAAAATTGCATAAAACAAGTAGCCAAAGAATGGACAAAAATCTACAAAAGAAAAGAAAGAGAAGGGCAACGACCACTTACCTGGATCGAGGGATTTGCTGGGTTTCTCAAGGTTGGGAAAGTAGAGTCCCACGGAAAAGAGGAGGACTTTCCTGTGATCTTCACGAGTACAACGCCCGGCGAAGAGAAGACATGGGAGCGGGAACGGGAGAAGAGACGGAACAAGCCGCCATGGATGATGCCATTGAACTCTCTTTTGGATTCTAGGGTGTTTTTACAAATAAACTCTGTAAAATCTCATAATTTAATTAAGAACCCTGTAATATTTATAATTTTGCATACATCCCTGTTAAGTGTCAAGAACTTAAAGCTATACGAGTCAGGGAGTTATATGAAAATAGAAAAATATCATAAGGTTTTTTGCAAATTACCAATGCTTCACAAATGAAAAGGGTAACGAGAGGGAGCCTCCTGCTCTCTAATCACTCCACCGGGGTGATCTCACTTCGCCACTTCCGGCGATGTCCGCGGCCGCAAAAAAGCGCTCGAAATCCCGGGGAAGGAATCGTTCTCCGATAGATTGGGTCTTCAGTGAACCCCCTTCTAGCCTTTTCCCCTCCAGGGAGGAACTCGTGAAGCTCCTCTTCGTGGTAGTCATCGCCTCCTCCGTCGCCGTCGCCTTCCATTTCACTGCCGGTGTCCTCAAGAGACGTTACAAGCCCTTCTGTGACAGTAGCGAATCCTTCCCTCGATCTCGAGCCTGGTGGAGTGGTTTCTTTACTTGATTGCCAGGAAATTCATCTTCTTGTTCGATTCCATTAGAGTTTGCCTAAATTTGAGTTCTTGAATAGCAATATGCGTAAATTCGAATTTTTATTTCTTATTTTGGTTAACAATGGCAAGAAATGCGAATTAAAAACTAGAGAAACCATAAGATGAGCATTTGAAAACATTTAGCTGTTGTTTTGTTCGCAAAATTCTTATAATCCAACAGTTATCCACGAAATAGTCCAGCATGTTTTGAGTTCATCCAAGCCTTTCCATTGGGAACCTACATTCTAGGTAGATTATACACTATATAGAGATGGTACAGTGTTCTTTATGCTGGTACAATAACATTCTAGTTTCACTTCGAGGATACCACCAAATTATCCTCCCCATAGATTCACTTCATGGCCGGCTTTTTCTCATGGTGAAAGTCATGCTTCTCCAAACATTCACTGTCAATACCTCAAGTTGTATCCTCCCCCTTTATGGGGCTGCATCAAATCAATCCATAGCCATGATATTAGGCTGAAATAGGGATATCAAACGCAGACCTGGGGCCTCCCCTTAAAATTCTATTGTTTCTCTTCAGCCAGGTAGTTCACACTGTACCCTTACATGCCTTGGTGAATTTGATTTTTAGTCATTGAATACTAGGGTTCTTGATTCTTCTAAATCACTCAAATAAAGCAGGTCATTTGTTATTGATAACATGGTTTATACTCTCTTTTTTGTTGAACCTTGATGCTTGTGGATTTCTGTTGTCTTAATTTGATGATATTCTAGCAGATTTTTGTGAGCCAAGTGCCCTGATAATGGGCACTGTTCTAATGGCGAATTGAAGTGCTTTCATGGTTATAAAAAGCATGGAAGGAGGTGCTTAGAGGACGGATCAATCAATCAAACAGCTAAGGAACTGGTGTGTGGTGGTTGGCCCTTTGTGGCCTATGGAAATTTCTGAATATTTCTGCCTGAAAATTCTGTGGATTCCTTATATTGCCACTTGTTGATGATTGCTGGTTCTTGGAAATGCAGGCAGAGGGGTTAGAAGATCATGTTTGTGATTCATATGCTCAGTTTTTGTGTGGGAAAGTTGGACAAACATGGGTCTGTTATCATGACCATTTTCATGGTATTTATGCAGCTTGTTTATAGGTTATTATGGCAGAGAAATTATATTTATTGATGGCTAATACTGGAGCAAGAGGTTCCTGTTTCGTGAGGAACACAATTATCTAGGTTGTTGAGTTGTTTACGCCTTTCAGGTTCCAGAGGCTGATATTCTGAACAATCTTAATGAAAATAAATTGAAGAAACATGTTGACTCCAAAGATGGCACTTTTGAGTTTGGAAAGAGTAAAGCTATGGAGAACATCGAGAGAAGTCTGGAGACAAGATCTCATATCTTTGGGTATTCATCTCACTTCAAAATTCTACATACCAAAGCAATACCATCTCATGCCTTTTGTTCAGCTTTGCCATTCAGGAACAAAGAATTTAAGTGCCCAGACATGCTCAGCAGAACTGCATAAGCCTCTCCTTTGTCGTGACTCGCCAGTGGATGTATAAACATCTCTTACATATGCTTGCGTTTCTGCTTTGGTATGTAATCGTGGAACTTATTTTTGCATTCTCCTCCATTGTTTGAAATGTACTGATATGTTTTGAAATGTGCAGCTTATAGGGTTAATGAAGGTCTTATGGAGAATCAAACGGAGGCTCTCTCTTGACCAGAACTGAGGAACTTTACATGAGCAGGTGTTATTTCTCCAATAATATCAAGCAAATACTTTTTTTCTCTTTCCTTCATGTGGTAGATGATTTATTGTCAAGTTTACCATTCTGGAGCTAGTATAAGTAGAAGCTCTTTAACATTTGACCAAGTGTTTGACGTGTTATTCTTTTACTGTCAAGCATTCTTGACTTTTTTCCAACCTAAAAAGCTCTTATGTTGCGGACACATGCAATACAAATGGCTATTGCACTTAACCACATCCATCCATTCAGCACAGAGGAAATATGTATCTATCTGCCGTGATAATTTTAGATTGAACTTTCTTGTAGTCCTATATATTTCTGACAAACACACTTGTGCTCTATATTCTGCAGTAAATTACTTAAACCGGAACTGGACTCATTACTATACGTGCGTTTAGAAAACCATATGCTGATGCTACTTTGATGTTGGATAAAACTGTTGTAATCTTCCACAGTAACTTTCTCAAATGTTCCATATGTCCAAATGTAAAACAAATAAAGAAAAAATTCTTGAACAATTGATTGTTATTATGCAACCACAAAAAAACAATTTGATATTTGTAGTAAATTGACATAAAACTGAAGTATTGTGTTTGATAGGTGTGTGAAATCCTTGAAGACAATGCCACCATGGTGAAGAATTCAAAGAGTGGTGATGAGAAATGGGTGGTTGCCTCTTGGTATCATCTACTTCTGCCAAGGGAAAGGAAGGATGCTAAGATATGGAAGAAGGTAGTCCACTTTTTTGTCAGTGGGGCACTCTTTTGAGTTGGCATAGAATCTTATTTGGTGTTATGATATTTCCTTCTGTGATGTAGGTTGAAGAATTAATTCTAGAAGATTCTCGAATAAGTCAATATCCAAAACTGATCAAAGGAGAGTCAAAAATCGTCTTGGAATGGCAAGGTAGATAAAATACACTTTTTACGTGCACCCCTCATTAGCTTTCAGTTAATGTCACATCATGGGACAACAGATAACCTTTTGTAACTACGAAAAGTAACTCCCTAAAGTTATCACGTGGTAGTATTTTCTGGTTACATCATTAAAAACCAAAATTTTGTTTTTCTAGTTTTGTCTGGGTACAGTTTATCATTTCCTTTTGTCCTTCTTTGATTGTCTTGAACTTCTTTCTGGTTACCAGAACTTCTAAGCAGACAAAACGGGTAAATTTTTTAGTAGGACACTTTCATCGAACTTTAATTTGTATCAAAACAATCACTTAACTACAATTTGTGTTCACAAGGTAGTCACCCAAAGGATTCCGGCCAAATTTTGTTGACGTGGCCGCCGGAGAAGCCACGTAAGAGGTCCAGTCAGCATCCTCTTTTTAATCAAGATGATTTCTCACCCTGTCTGAAAGATAACCCAATAACCTAGGAGTGGAATGGTCGGAAACTCGCTAACCTAACCTTGGAGTCGTCGGCGACTGGGGGACGAGGCAGGTTGCAATCACCGGCGAGCAAAGCCATACAGAAAGCCTTAGAGTGAAATGACAGTGAACTGGGAGATACGACTAGCTGGAGAGAAAGCACCATCTTACTGTAAGTGTCCCTTTTCGAAACCCTAGCTCTCTTGCATTCAATTTGAACATTGTGATGGAGATTAAGGTCAATTTAGTGTTAACGCTTTGAATGGTGTTGATTGTTTTCTAAATGGTGTTTGTTCGATTCTTCTTGAAGTTTTCCCTTATTTTAAGTAGTATTTTCTGGCATCTTCAGTTGGTGGACCCATTAAGCATGAGGATGTGCCATGTTTACACTTTTGGTGGACCAATATTTTTTCTATATGGTGTTTGTTCGATTCTTCTTGGAGTTTTCCCTTATTTTAAGTAGTATTTTCTGGCATCTTCAGTTGGTGGACCCATTAAGCATGAGGATGTTCCATGTTTACACTTTTGGTGGAGCAATATTTTTTTTATCTGGTGTTTCTTCGATTCTTCTTGGAGTTTCCTCTTATTTTATGGGTAAACTACTTAAATAGTCACCCAACTATTCGAAGATTCCTATTTGAGCCATCAAACTATATAAAATTTCAACCGTACCCCTAAACTTTAAAATTACGTTCAATTGGGTCACCCACTTTCAATTAGTGTGTTAGGTTTTGTTAATTATGGTTTTGTGAAGTAAGTAATCTTTAGTTGTATTATTTTTTATATTGTTTAGATATAATTATGTTATTTGTTAAAAAAATTAACCGTCAACTGTATGTTATTTGATTGTAATTAGTATTAATTAGGTTAGTTGTTAATTCATTAATCATGTTATTATTTTTTTAAAAAATAATACAATGGGTTGGATCAATGTAATTTTAAACAACATAACAAATAATACAACTATTACTTACTTTACAAAACCCTAATTAACAAAATCTAACGCCCTAATTGGAACGTGGGTCCAATCGAACCCAATGCAAAAATGAACGTAATTCTAAAAGTTTTTGGGATACTCAATTTAAATTTTTATAGTTTGGTCACTCAAATAGGAATGCCTAATCAATTGGGTGACTATTTAGATAATTTACCCTATTTTTAATAGTATTTTCTGGCACCTTCAATTGGTGGACCCACGAAGTATGATCATGTGCCCTATTTGCTCTTTTGGTGGACCAATATTTCTCAATACTCTGTCGGTGAACCAATATTTTCTGGATTCAACCTTTAATTTATAGTGGATAAATTTTAATTCATTTAATTTTTTTTTAATTAACATCCCGGCAAGAGATACCAGGTTATGAATAGTTGAATACACATTTACAACTCTATATTTATGATGTTAAGAAATTTGTACACTACTGATATACTGAAAGTTCATAATTTCAATACATGTTGTTTTGAGTGGTTTCTAGTTTCTTATAGATTTTATTTTATAAGGCTTTTACTACCCCTTCTAAGTTCCAATAGAATTTAAATGCTTTATTGGAAACAATCATTGGTTACTCGGATTCAAGGTAGAGAATTTGTTTTAATTATTTTATTTACCTTTTGATGGCTTGAAAACATGATTTGAATTTGTTGTTTTAATAGTTTGTTGGGTTGATAGACATTGTTATTGTGACTCCATAATCCTCTGTATTCTCACAGGAACAACATTCCAGGGATGGTTTTGTTGGTGCAAGTGGTTTGGAAGCCTCTCAAAGAACAACCTTGTTGCTTAATAGTGGAAGAGGATAAACCCCATATTTATAGGGAGGAATAATTATTGGCAAATTAGTGGATTTAGTACAAATTAGAAATGTTTTTATTGAAGGGTTTTATCTTTGTCCTTATTGGAAGGAGTTTTTTGATTTGGAAGGTATTCATGTGTCGATTAATGTTTCAGTGGTTATGTTTGAAGTGAAGTTAGGTGGTATAGATCATAAGGGTTTTTGTTGGACTAAAAGCATAGATTATGAATTTATGTGTGCTATTGTATGCTTTATATAGGTTTTTTAAATTTACTTCCTAATGATTGTAATAATTGCTTGTAATTGTGTTTATATGATGATTCTAATATATCCCTAACATATTCATTTTTTTGTATTTCTAGTACCAAACTCCTGAATTATTCACAATCACGGATGTATTATATACTTTTCAGTACTATAGAAGAATTTGGGAGGATATGTTGATTATTGTTGTGCAAATAAGATGTCTAGGATTAAACTTATTAGCGCTGGCCAAAGAGCTTAAATTACAAGTAGTATAATTGTAGTGTTTGGTGAGTTAGACACTGTTTAGTGTAGGAAAGAAAGGGGCAAAAGAAATTAAACTCCTGATTTAGGATGCTCTATTAATGGCATCATGCAGCGGAAAGTTCCTCCAAGGAAGTATAATACAGTGTACATTAAAGGTTGCTAATGGAGTGTAGTGATCATGGTTATCATATTGCTAGCGGTAGTGTTGGGGATATAGGTGCAGGACAAAGTAATCCCAATTCTTGGAGGAAAACATAGAAGAAGCTAAAAGAAGTACAAGGAAACAAAACAAATGAAGCAGATCATGAGCTTGTAGGGTCAGTTAGCCATACGGGAAAACCAAGTGAGGAAAAAGAAGTTGATGAAGACAAATGAGCTATTTGATTCCAAATTATAGCCCCTTTTGCATGATGATGTATAGGAAGAAGATATGGATAATGCTCCTATGCACTAGGTCTCGAGGAAGGTTATAGGAGGGAGAATCTCCAAAAATAGATAGTGATTCCCAGATATGCTATGGGATCCGTGTAGAGATATAATCATGTTTATTAATAGATGATGAGGAATTAGTGTCTATTAGGCCTAAAGTATGTTGAATTCAATAAGGAGGTTAATATGTCGAACCCTATATTTAAAATTGGAAATGAAGTTTAGTAAGTTTCAAAACAATTTAAAGAGGCAAGAAAGAATTATGGAATCAAGCATCGACACGTGATGAACTCTCAGGGCCCAATAGTAAAAAGTAGGTGCTAAGCAATTTGTAAGAAAGGTCACGCCTTTTCTACTTATGGGCCTTCACCAATGGTGAAAACGCCCGAGTACAATCCAGATCAAGATCGTCAAGAATATTGAAGCATGAAAGTGTTCAAGAGATCACAAGATAAATAAGCATGTAAGTGCAGAATTCATGGATAGCAAATACCTATATAGAGCAATTTTAGTGCTTGGATCGCCAATGGAAGTCTCTGGCATTATCCAAGCCGTGGAAAACTAATTAAGAAGTTGGGCGTTAGTAGGCTCCAAAAGTTTGAGGCGAGATATATTGCACAAAGGTGCAATTTACCAACTATTTAATATAATTGTCTAGATATTTGATTATTAGGTGTTCTTGTGTTGATCAATTTTGTGGTCATGTGATTTCTTTATTTTTTTCCTCCTCGTGGTTCCCCATGCCCTGGGAATCTAGGCTTCTAGGATGGTGATGCAGGAGCATACGCAGGATGTGTTGAGGCTCTATGATTACATATTAGAGTTATGGAAGACATCATCCCCGGTTCATCAAGTGGTTTTAAGAAATGAAGAAGAAGTCTTTGAAGCTTTCATGTAACTGCAGGCTTTGCTCCACTTAGGGTTGGATTCTTTCACGGATGCGAAGGCATCATTTCCAAATTGATGGATGCTTCCTAAAGGGGCTATATGGAGGTGAATTGCTTTCGCTCAGTGGGTATAGATCTGAAATGGCTGCATCTACCCCTAATGCTTGGGTTGTAGTTAGCAAAGAAAACAGGGGAGAATTGGACATAGTTTTACATGACTATTAGTGATGATTTAAAGATTAGAAGCTTGATAAACAATGGGCATTCATAATTGTGAGACTGAAGTTATGATTCTTCACGCTCTACCTTGTTTAATCCATTGTTTGCAAATTACAACAATTCTTGATTCCTTCTCTATTTTTTTTTGTCTTTAATTACATTGGGTAGAGGTGATGGGTGTATCTAATAAAATGATAGAATTTAGGGTTTAATGCACCTTGCAATTCAAGAGTTATTCCCCAGCGTGAGCATAGATTTTTGTTATGCACATCCACACCAATTTTAGGAAGAATTTTAAAGAAATTGTAGAAGCACTAAAAGACCAGGATTTGGCAATGTGCTAGGGCGGCTCACTTATCCCACTGCATTTGAGAAAAAATGGAAGCACTTTCAGTGAGATTATGAGATGTCTGCGAGAGCCTATGATTACATGAAAAAAATAGAGCCTAAGCGTTGGAATAGGTCACTTTCAGGACCTACGAGTTCAAGTCTTGTTATACTAAATAATTTGTGTGAATGCTTCATGAACCACATACTTGAAGCTAGGTTGGAAAGGCATGAGTGGCTTGAGATAGGATGATCGGAGAGCAAGTTATTAGTCGGAATACAAAAAGAGAGATGCTAGGAAAAAATACTGCAAGCATGCATTTACTTAGAATATTTAAGAAATTAGAAAAGTTCAAACAATTGAGTTGGCTGATAACACAACATGGTACAGGGGTAATAAGTACCAAATTGTAGAGGGCTTGAAGGTCGATTTGTAGTTGATAAAGAAGGGGGTACTTGTTCCTATAGGAGATAAGCGATTAACGAGGTATACCATGCTTAGCCATACTGATATCGATCATGTTCTATAACAAAGAGAAACACGAAAACTTTAGGATAGATATTTATGAGGAGTAAAACTTTCTTAGAAACATACAACCACGCGTTAAACCCCACACCAATGATAGGGATTTTTGGCACAAGAGTGACCAAAGGGCCCGTAATGATTCCCCTTGAAGCTTGAGTAGGTAAGAGGCGGAAGACTTTATAGAGGAGGAAAGAAGTGGGTGAAGAGAATATTGGCTTCAAAGGTAAGAAAGTTAGCAAAATGGGGTTATGATGACTGCGGCACATGTAGTAGAAGCCGGGGACATAACAAGAGAGTATCATCGAGTTGAGGTAAGATTAATGTAGTTTTATTTTTTTAAACTTGGAGTGCATGCATTAGTTGTTCATGTCTTGATTAAAGAATTGTCTCGGGGAAAGCAATAAGAGTACAAGTGGCGACCCTGATTGCGTGTGGGGAAGGAGGTTAAATTGATAGTAATCCAATGGGTACGATTGACACCCAAGTTGAAGGAGCATTTTCAAATGAGGTATTATTTTTCCTAGGATTTTTACAAGGTTCTTCATTTGAAATTGATCCCAAGGATTGATTTGTTAGCAAAACAACTAGGTTGATTCTTTAAAACTCTGATCAAAGTGAGGAAGCTACATCACGAAAAGCAAGTCTCGAGAAAATCCCATATCACGGGTAGCCATACTAACTTAATATCTTGAACCATCAACATGGATTTTGTATTTTGGCGGAATGTACATCAATGTACTAAATTATTTATGTAAACATTGTAGGTACTTACGAGGCTGAGGACAATGTCTCCACGTAAACACTTACTTGATTTCAAAAGGCCAAAATTACACATAAAGAGGATGGAAAAAACAAGTTACCCGAAGGCGAGCCTTCTAATGCTGGGGAGGTGCTATGAAGAGGGAGGAAAGTATAGGTTCCACCAAGACTTAGAGCACCTAGAACTTCAACAAAATAATAAGGGAAGGAGTTCTTGGGAAGGAAGTTTGTGCATGTTTTTGCAAAATCTTTTTATTTTATTATTATTACGCCGTGTATATGTTTTGCTTGGAACAAATACAAAGCCCTTGAGCCGCTGGGTTTCAAGGAAAGTTTTGGCAACATTTTATAAAATTTCAGCAGAATGGAGGCGGTTTTAACAGGTGTATGTAAATATGTCCACGTACTTTTTCACGAGATTTTTCGTATTGAGATTTGGTAGGATGGTTTTGGTGTAGTTAGGATAATGTTTGTTGCGATTAATGTTTACAATTAGAAGCTGTGGACAGGATCAATTTTTGTTGTAGTTAAGTATAATTTTTGCTT
Source organism: Dioscorea zingiberensis (assembly GCA_026586065.1). Taxonomy (NCBI): domain Eukaryota; kingdom Viridiplantae; phylum Streptophyta; class Magnoliopsida; order Dioscoreales; family Dioscoreaceae; genus Dioscorea; species Dioscorea zingiberensis. The sequence goes on along the minus strand of JAGGNH010000087.1, from coordinate 10,706 downwards.
GATTAAGCTCTACCAAGATTCAATTTTGTTTTTATTAAGCTTTGTTGTAGTTCATATAATTTTTCTTGATTAAGCTCTGCGGGGATCAATTATCATATAATGTTTTGATTAAAGGCTTTGTGAAGATCGATTTTGTTGTAGTTCCTTATCATTTTTGCTTGTATACGATTAAGCTGCAGCCGGGATCAATTTTTGTTTCGATTAAGTTTTGTTGTATTTTATATAATTTTTGCTTGGATTAAGGTTTGCGGGATCAATTTTGCTTCTAATTAAGCTCTTGCCAAGATCAATTTTGTTTATGATTAAGCTTTATTTGTATTTTATATAATTTTTGCTTCCGATTAAGCTCTTGCCCGGGATCAATTAATGGGATAATGTTTTAACTATTAAGCTTTTTCTGGGATCAATTTTATTTGTAGTTCATATAATTTTTTCTTAGATTAAGCTTTGCGGAGGGATGGTATTTATTGCAATTCAAAAAGTTTTGGTGTTCTTCACTTGAAATAGCACAATTTCGGAAAGCGGCTTCTTCATTGGTGAGTGAATTCCAAGTTAATGCAATCTCAAAGCGAATAAAAATTCAATCTCCCAAGTTCCATTCCCCTATAGCCAGAGATTCTATAAAAACAACATTCAAATTGATTCATTATACTAATTATATACATTCTTGAAAAGAAAAAGCACCATTCGCGTAAATAGCTTCATGTCGTAATTCCTCATCGACTAAACTAATTCAATGCAGCTTCCACGGATAACAAATAATTCATATCAAAATTTCTCAAGTTCCCGTTCCACTCTAAGCAGAGGATTCCTCAAAACCCTAAATCACATCTCGAAATATGTACACGATTCTGAGAAAACAATTTGATGAGGGGCAGGCTTTACATTAAGATTCCTCTAAGCCCTAAACCACATATCTGCCATGATTCTCGATGACAAGCTCCACAAACCACAAACCACAAACCCTTGCATTCTGCGGTCCGACCTACTACTTCTCCCCTCAGCTTCATTGAACCTTACTTTCCAAGCTCCCAGCATGCAACCTAATAGTTACCTTAAACTTCTCCCTCCCGATTCTTGATCAACTACACCATCTGCCTTGTCTCCCGATGCGCCAACCACTCCACTCCCTAGGTTATCGGGTTTTCTTTGGGCGAGATGGTGCAGAAATCATTTTGATTAAAAAGAGGATCTTGATTGGTTTGCCGGCTAGCCGGTGGCCACGTCAGCAAAATTTGGCCAGGAATCCTTTTGGGTGATTGCTAGGTGGAACTGAAATTATAGTTAAGTATTTATTTATGATACTAATTAAAGTTCGGTGATAAAAAATGCATATATAGTTAAATTGTCCTACTAAAAAATTTACCCTAGACAAAACACTTTATTAGATTCTTTTTATGCGGCTTGAAGGTTCTCGAAGGAAGGAAGCTTTGATGAATACTGATGAAGCGGAGACACGCTAGCACATCTTCAAGTCACAAACAAAGAGAGCAAGTTAAGGAATGGAACTCTTGCATGCTCAAATACCATCCCCTGGACAAATGCTTACGGAGTTCATTAGCAACTTTGGATAACCTTGGCAAGCCAAACATTCCTTACTCGACTCTAGAGTTGATCACAGGGTTCAGGGCACACCGGTGATGTTGTGAGATGGAGGCTTTAGGAACTATCATCAGTGCCCTAGATTTCCTTGAGGCCGAGAATTGAAGAACATGAAGATTTTGTACATCAAGCGATTATTTAAATATCCGTGCTTATGTTGTATTAAGCATTCGCGCATTCTTGACAAAATCCAGAGTACATGACAATACCATTATCTTGCTAATGTTTTGAGAGTTTCCATAATAAAAATTATATATGATGTTATGAAAATTTTGGTGAGTGTTAATAAATGTCGGGAATAATCTGACCTTGAACATAAATCGCAACAAAGAGAGCTATTCAAGTGCATTGAAGATTATCCTCTTCACTTTCCTTTAAAAAACACGAGTTTAATCACATGTTTTATGGTTTAGGAAAGTCATTGAAGATGAAGATAAAATAATAAGACGGAAGAGTACTGAGAAAACAAAGCGTTAAAACTGTATAGTAAAGTCATACATCCTTTGAGTATAAGCAACAAAATTGATGTCTGTCATGCTTACAAGATCCCAAATCAAAACAAATCGGAGGACTAAAATAAAACACGTAAACAAACTGAGGGCATCAAAGGTTGAACAATTTCCAGTTCATGTTATGGATGCTTTAGTCATCCGATCTGACCAATAGATGAGACAATTTCATCACCACGATCGATGCCGCCGTGACCCGGGAATTTGCGATTGGTGGATCAAGGTGTCCATCCGCACACCTTACTCATCCTATATAGCGGGCCGGTACGGTACCACCATACCTGGAATTAAACTTCTACCTACGATCCGGCGGTAGCGGCCAAAGTGGTTGCACTGAGCTCTCACTTTCTCGCGTAGGCTTTCCCATCCTCTACATCCCCCTTCTCCTCACCAAAACTTCGACATCCTTACGCACTCCTGCCCTCTTCCTCTTGTCGAGATTTAACATCATTTACGCCGCTATCGACCTCATGACCACATTGGGCGGACCTGGTGGCACTCTTATGGCCTTCTCTATCTCTCTGCATCTCAACCTACTCTCCGTTTGGTATCCACTACGCAACTTCGCCTTCAGCCCGATCACCCGTCTTCTCCTATTTCATCAACTTCGAGAGAGGTTCACCCATCTAACATTGAACTCTATTGTCCCTCGCCTTCTCTGTACTGTGGTTGCCTTCTGACTGACTCGACAACCCATCGTGGAGACACACAGGGGAAGTACATGCTTAGCTTCTACATCTTGGCTGGCGGCATGATCAAGAACCTACTCCTCATCCGCACTCTCACTCGATGGAGCTCACCTTTATAGAGTCATCAAGAGAGAGAACTTCCCGGCTGATCCTCAACATGCAGATGATTTATCTGCTGTGGCGTCCACAGTGCGGCAACGGTGGAACTCTTTAGCTTCGGGGAGTGGAGGGACTTGAAAGAGGGGCATGGAGGGGTTCAAGAAAGGGAGACAGTTCTATGTGATGACCTTAGTTTGGGCATTTGCCATATCTTTGGCGGGTGAACAATGTTGGCCTTGTAGGACTCATCTTTGAGGTGTAAATCTCTCTCTTCTCCAATGTCATGAGTTCCTTGGAATAACCATTGTAGGTGTTTTGCTTTTGTGATCTTGTTGCCGCGACAAAATTAATGGGATCAAAAGGTAATCTCCTCATTGATGGCATTGTAGGGCTTAAGCTTCATATTTCTATCGGCGCTACCTTGACTACAAAATTTCAGGAGAAAACAACAAACACAAAACCCATTGAATCCACGCAAATTAAAACACTAGCCATGGTGGGGAATTAAGGTGATTAAGAATGAAGTCGACTGGAATTTGGGCCTGAAGTCCTTTGAATCAAAGGTTGTTGATCAAATATTTGTCATATCGAGCCAAATTAAATATGCATCAACTATTTGAGTGATGAGTTTGGTTTCTTCCATGATGTTGCCAATACGAAAACCAAACTTTAATCATCAAACACATTAACCAAACCATGATCATTATGAGTTTAAGCTGCAAGCTAGGTTTAGGTCGCCATGAATCTGAGAAGGTCAGCCTTGCTATAGCGACAAATCTAAATTTGAGCAAGTTAGTGAATAAGCTCTCCAAATTCCGTAACTATATGCTTGCTTGCTTACTATTCATAAGCAATAAGAAGCCCAGATTTAGCCTTAATGTCAGTCTCTTTTGGAAATGGTTTTGGTAAAGAGTGATATTACAATGCACGATGATACGTAAAGATTATGCTAGACTTGGAGCCGAGGAGAGAGCAGCTCGCCGCTACTATCTTCAAATTTGTAACCGGGAATAATCATCGACCTTGAAAGACATAAATCTTGCCAATACAAAGAGAGCTATTCAAGTCAGCTTTGATATTCTGAGAATGATTTGAAAGAAGCATGTCTTACGTCAGGTAGTTAAATCCAATTCGAAATTGCTTCGAGAAGATATATGACCATATGAGAGAACCGATTTCATAAATTTCATCAACATCTAGGATATGTCTAAGTGTATTTATTTATATCGAAAAGTATGTTATTCTTCCAATCAATCTGGTGAACCTAAATCAATGCACTCGTCTTACATTTTCACCTTACATACACTTTTAACCACCACAACGTAGGGGAATAAAAGCGAGAGAATGGAATATTAAATTTGTTGGAAACATAGGCTTGTTTGTGTTATGCGATGCCAATATACTGAAATGGGCTCAATATCTTTGAGTCTAGTCCTCACCTTACAATGGATGATGAGGGGCTCTCTACTATGCTTATACGAAAGAGAAGACCGTATGTAAGAACCGCGAGGTTTGATATGCCTTGACTTTCAAGTATTTGGCTTATATCTACTGTAGCTTGTATGCGAGATACATTTCTAGAAATTAAATATTTGAATGGAAAAGTGTGAGAAAATTCAATCCTAACGGCTTGAGTTTAGTTTTTTCATTAACAAAAAGTAAGCCATTGATTCAATGAGCATATAACCTTCTCTTATGAAGCTAGATCACTAGAAGTCCCAATGTTGCTTAGATGTAAAAGAATGAATATATATGTATATGATACCCAATGATTCACGTAGTGATGGTAACACATCTTTGCCGAGGAAAATAGTCTTTGAGTAAGCATAGTAAGATTTCTTTCATGTGTATGTCACAAATTGATCAAATGGGAATCAATGTATTTTTGGTTAACAACCAAGCAATTTTCTTTTGAAGAAAGATCAATGCGGTCTAGAGTCATCCGGTGCACATGCACGTACACGTAAGACATACTTGATGAAGTGTAACAAAGAGGTAAAGAAAAGCTCCTCATTCCTGAATAAAGCGGCTATACTTCACTCTAGATTGGGGAATAAGCGTCATGATTAAATATAAAGCTTCAATAGATTGATGCATAAAACCTCACGAAAATGTGATGAAGAAACTTGTTGCATTTTTGTTTTTTTTTTTATAAATAGGGACAAGTCACTAGAAACACACCACTAAGCGTGATTTGAACCCTCAAATCTCTCCTTGTAAGAGGGAATAGAGTGGCCCAACTTTCCTCGTGAAAGTTAAACTTGTTGCATCTTTTAAATGGGGCCAGGTGGTATGTTAGAATAGTTTATGAGTCCTAAAAATTAATGGAGTTGTAGCCCTACGCATACGCACCTATTTGTAATTGATATTAATTATCACCATAAGCCTTGCCAAACATTGTGTTGAAGAAGATCAGGAGGAGGAGTTGCCATGAAGTTCGAGGCCAATTAAGAATACCAACATCAATACCAACATCAAGTAAGAGAAAAGCTGGAAATGCCAAAACCCAATACCTATAAAATAGTAGGCAAAAGAGAGAAGCAAGAGTATGAGAAACTCAAATCAAGCATAGTATACACACTTAGGAAATGGTATTGATCCTAGAATTTAAAAGCAATGCTTTCAGTAAAATGTACAGTTTCGATTGACCATGTCAGTTTATGTAAACAAGCATTAAATTGGAAAGCAGAGTTTGCTTTAGAATCTGCTTTTTAGATTTTTTGTCGCGAAAGACTTTGATCACATGACGACCATTGCATTGGCCCCATTTACAAAACATTTACTCCTTGAACTACCATTTTGTCCCCATATAATAGAAATGATTTCTAACCTCATTTTTAGTTCTTTCTCTCTTCTAGTTCTCTCGGCTGCTACAACACTTGATGTAAATCCGGGCCACAGTAGCATCCGCACAAACTTATTTATCATCGTTGTCCGATTACAACAAAATAAAGGTTTCTCACGAGGTGATATATTTTGTAATCAAAGTGTAACCGCCTTTTATCTTCAAACAACCTCCCCACTTATCTACGACCATGCAGGAAGTAATAGACCAAATCTCATTTTGCGAATTTTTTTTTAAAAAAATAAATTAGAACCACTTGACTTGCACTTCTAATGGTAGAATTTGAACCATAAATCCATCACTTAGAAAGGTACGAGCTCCACCAATATACTAACTACATAGTAGAAAATTTCAAAAAAAAAAAAAAAAAAAGCTAACACACAAAAAGCAAAGGAAGGTACAGTGACATAGGCCAATTAAAAACTTTAATTGAAATCATTGGAACACTAAAAGAATCCGCGAGAAGATCGTGCAACAACACATCACCAAAAACACTATATATATATATATATATATATATATATATATATATATATATATATATATATATATATATATATATATATATATATATATATATATATATATATATATATATATATATATATATATATAATATATATATATATATATATATATATATATATATATATATATATATATATATATATATATATATATATATATATATATATATATATATATATATATATATATATATATATATATATATATATATATATATATATATATATATATATATATATATATATATATATATATATATATATATATATATATATATATATATATATATATATATATATATAAAAGATAATATTTTTTTTTTAATATAATGGGTTATATATATTTATATATATATATATATATATATATATATATATATATATATATAAATTAAGATTATCCTACATTGATCCGCAAAATTCCTGCCATGTCTTCCAATGGAAGAAACTTCTGATATATGATATCATCTAAATGACTATTTTAAAAAAAAAAAAAAATCCAACGAAAAACATCTTTTAAGCTTCCATTTACAAAAATATATACCAAGATTGAGACAATAGGACATGAATACCTTCTAATAATGATACCTAATTCATAAAAATTTTGAAAAACACTAACTTGTTAGGGTAGTAATTGATTCCCACGGGGCTACTGACCAACTTTCGAGAACATAAGCCCGCACTTTGATAAGATAAGCTGCATCATCAAAACAAAAACCATACAAAAAACCTAAGATATTTAATGTGAAAAACTTCGGGGAAATGGCGAAAGAGGAAAGGATTAGACGGGTGATTAAGCGATAACTTGATGGTGATAGAAGCCAGCGAAGCCATAAGACCTCGGAGGGATTGGCCGCCCGCTGGACCACCACAATGGCCCAAGGTCTTCTTCTCTTCCCTGGGGTCGGGAGCAGACAGCCTCCTCTTATTCACCAAGCTTCGAGAGTTAGCCGAGGGGCGTTGTGAGGCCCAGCGTGGCTGGCGGTGTGGCCGATCCCCATTGGATCAGATTACAAGGTACAAAATTACATTATATCCGTTATGAGATAGTAAAGGTGTTGAATTGCGTAAAACAAGTAGCCAAAGAATGGGCAAAAATCACAGTAAATTCTAAGATACCTTGCTATCTAGGCAAGGGCACATTACCTTTTGTACCAAAACAAGAGATAGGTATGGATGTAAAGATAGAGTTAGGTTCTCTGAGTTTGCGGGTGCAAGATAGAATGAAAGCAAAGTAGGGGTCGCAAGGCATCACGGGAAGTAAAAATCTCCAAAAAAAAAAAAAAAAAAAAGAACTCTACGTTAGAAATTTTAGAAATGGTAAACTATACAATTTAGTCACCCATCTATCTGCATTGTATTTACAGTTTGAGTAAGCTCAACATTTTAAAAATTACAAATTCGATCCTTTTGCGATTTTAAGGTCACATGTTTTAAATTGCTAAGTCATACAGTGTTAATCTGAACATATATGAAAAGTGAATGAGGACAAACTTATTTTTCGATGATCTTATCATCTATATATAGATTTGGAAATCCTTTCTAGATACTGAAATGGGCATCGCACCCAGTAAGTCATAGTCATAGGGCGAGTGAGCAAAAAGCATACAAAATCTTAAAGTTGGATAATTTGAGATAAGTAAACTTTAAAAGTAAGTGGCCAAGAAATAGAAGTACACAACCCAATAGGTGGATGACTAAGTGGTATAAAATATCATGAATTTATTAGGAACCTTGTAGCGCTCCAAGTGTAACTAGAATCTGAAGATGTACGAGTCAGGGGTTATAGCGAAAATAGAAAAATATCACTTAGGTTTTATGCAAATTTACCATGCTCTTAGAATTCACCAGGAAATGAGAGAGGGTCTCCTGCGCTCTCTCTACTAACACTCCACCAGGGGGGCCAGTCTCACTCCGCCACTTAAAACTAAAGCGATGTCCACCTGCCGCAAAAGAAGCGCTCGAAATCCAGGGAAGGAATCGTTCTTCGATGGATTGGGTCTTCAGTGAACCCCTTCCTAGCCTTTTTCCCCTCCAGGAGGAACTCGTGAAGCTCCTCTTCGTGGTCGTCATCGCCTCCTCCGTCGCCGTCGCCTTCCGTTTCACTGACGAATTGTCCTCAAGAGACATCCACAAGCCCTTCTGTGACAGCAGCGAATCCTTCCTCGATCTTGAGCCTGGTGATTGGTTTCTTCACTTGATTGCCAGGAAATTCATCTTCTTGTTTGATTCCATTAGACTTTGTCTAAATTTGAGTTCTTGAATAGCAATATGCGTAAATTGAATTTTTTATTTCTTATTTTGGTTAACAATGGCAAGAAATGCGAATTAAAAACTAGAGAAACCATAAGATGAGCATTTGAAAACATTTAGCTGTTATTTTGTTCGCAAAATTCTTATAATCCAACAATTATCCACGAAATAGTGTAGCATGTTTTAAATTCATCCAAGGCTTTGTCTTTCCATTGGGAACCTACATTCTAGGTAGATTATACACCATATAGAGATGGTATGGTGTTCTTTATGTTGGTACAGTAACATTCTAGTTTCACTTTTAGGATACCACCAAATTATCCTCCTCATAGATTCACTTGATGGCCGGCTTTTATCTTTTTCTCATGGTGAACCGTGAAAGTCATGCTCCTCCAAACATTCACTACCAACACCTCAAGGTGTATCTTCCCCCTCTATGAGGCTGCATCAAATCTATGGGGCTTCATGGCCGGCTTTTTCTCATGGTTTATACTCTCTTTTTGTTGAACCTTGATGCTTGTGATTTCTGTTGTCTTAATTTGATGATATTCTGGCAGATTCTTGTGAGCCATGCCCTGATAATGGGCACTGTTCTAATGGTGAATTGAAGTGCTTTCATGGTTATAAAAACATGGAAGGAGGTGCTTAGAGGCCGGATTAATCAATCAAACAGCTAAGGAACTGGTGTGTGGTGGTTGGCCCTTTGTGGTCCATGGAAACTTTTGAATATTTCTGCCTGAAAATTCTGTGGATTCCTTATATTGTCACTTGTTGATGATTGCTGGTACTTGGAAATGCAGGCAGAGGGGTTAGAACATCATGTTTGTGATTCATATGCTCAGTTTTTGTGTGTGGGAAAGCTGGGCAAACATGGGTCTGTTATCATGACCATTTTCATGGTATTTATGCAGCTTGTTTATAGGTTATTATGGTGGAGAAATTATATTTATTGATGGCTAATACTGGTGTAAGAGGTTCCTGTTTCGTGAGGAACACAATTAGCTAGGTTGATGAGTTGTTTACGCTTTTCAGGTTCCAGAGGCTGATATTCTGAACATTCTTAATGAAAATAAATTGAAGAAACGTATTGACTTGAAAGATGGCACTTTTGAGTTTGCTAAGAGTAAAGCAATGGAGAACATCGAGAGAAGTCTGGAGACAAGATCTGATATCTTTGGGTATTCATCTCACTTCAAAATTCTACACACCAGTGCAATACCATCTCATGCCTTTTGTTCGGCTTTCCATTCAGGAACAAAGATTTTAAGTGCCCAGACATGTCAGCAGAACTGCATAAGCCCCTCCTTTGTCGCACTCGCCAGTGGATGTATAAACATCTCTTACATATGCTTGCAGTGTCTGCTTTGGTATGTAATTGTGAACTTATTTTTGCATTCTCCTCCATTGTTTGAAATGTGCTGATATGTTTTGAAATGTGCAGCTTATAGGGTTGATGAAGGTCTTATGGAGAATTAAAGAGAGGCGGTCTCTCTTGACCAGAGCTGAGGAACTATATGAGCAGGTGTTATTTCTCCAATAATATCAAGCAATTTTTTTTTTCCTCTCTTTCCTTCATGTGGTAGATGATTTATTGTCAAGTTTTCCATTCTGAACTAGTATAAGTAGAAGCTCTTCAACATTTGACCAAGTGTTTGACGTATTCTTATACTGTCACATTCTTGACTTTTTTCCAACCTAAAAGCTCTTATGTTGCGGACACATGCAATACAATTGGCTATTGCACTTAACCACATCCATCCATTCATCACAAAGGAAATTTGTATCTATCGGCTGTGATAATTTTAGATCACACTTTCTCGTAGTCCTATATATATCTGACAAGCACATTGGGGATCTATATTCTGCAGTAAATTACTTAAACCGGAACTGGACTCATTACTTTATGTGTATTTAGAAAACCATATGCTGATGCTACTTTGCTGTTGAATAAAACTATTGTCATCTCCCACAGTAACTTTGTCAAACGTCTCCATATGTCCAAATGTAAAAGAAGAAAAAAAAAATTCTTGAACAATTGATTGTTATTATGCAACCACAAAAAAACAATTTGATATTTGTAGTAAATTGACATAAAACTGAAGTATTGTGTTTGATAGGTGTGTGAAATCCTTGAAGACAATGCCACCATGGTGAAGAATTCAAAGAGTGGTGATGAGAAATG